>DVQH01000026.1:0-69355 GCA_018231625.1 Papilio phestus
AGATTGGTGGCACCATCTCGCACGGGGCAGTCATTGCCCGCGAGTTTGGCCTGCCGTGTCTAATCGCGGTGGAGAACGCGTGTCACCACTTCCGCACCGGTGACATTGCCTACCTCGACACCAAGTCCGGTACTATCACTAAGGTCACCGAATAATTTGCATTAAACAATTTGTTTTATTATTACAATGCAAATAAATTAATTTCACGATATAATAAAAATTGTATTTCAAAATGTAAAATAACATATTAGTTATACAAAAAAATTGAGATGCGTAGAGATAAATGTGACCAAGACTAGCTTGGTTGTGACTGGAATGTCTGGCGTATGTAAAAATGGCACAATTCGTTACATTAAACTACTGACTGTTTGGCTTGATGGCTATAGTTAGCCTGAAGATGACTCAATTTATCGGTGCTTTGGCAAAATTGAGGTGATTCATTGAGGTCGTCTATGGCCAATACTACTTCCTCCTCTTCATCTACTTCTTCAATCTTTTTGTCACTCAACAATGGTCCCAGTCCACTTTGGCCATTCCCTTGACTTTTATCATCCTTAGATATGCACTCTTCATTTAACTTCATTTTACCCTTCCGCCTAGTACTAGAAAACTAGACTTGTTTATTTGAATGATTTAAATAGTACAACTTACCGAACGATAACAGCGAGAATAATAATTGTCAAAAGAAGCACTGCACTAAAAGCAATGAGACCAATTTGGGCTGACTTGCTTAGACGAGAGAACATGTAAGGTCGTGGGTTTTTTTTATCATTCTCTACTTTAAATTCTTTAGAAGAATTGGTAACTAGAGAATTTGGTTTGACAAAATTGACATCAGTCAAGGAAGTAGATTCTGGAGTAGATATTTGAGCTTGTTTACAGTAAATTCCACCCTTTGCGCTCAAGTTTCGACTTTCTTCAAAACCACTCTCACATTTGCATATTCGACTCTTCAACAGACTATCAAACTCACACAACGAATTCCAGTCGTTTTTCTTGCACTGCATAAAGTGACTACATTTCTGTCCTAATGAGACTGTCACCACAAAACTTTTTAGTACATAGTAAAGCATAAAACGAGTTATTACAAACCTTGCTTAGTGCAAATTACTTCGTTTGTTGTTGAGGAAACTTGTAAGCCAAAGTAACCAGCTTTGCAAAGGCACTGGAATGCAGGACTACAAACCATATTCTCGCCACACTCGTCAAGAGCTTCTTTGTCAGTGAAACACTTCTCTTGGTGACGTAGCACTAAAATACGATTAAATTAGTAATGGTGTCACCGCGTAATTAAGATTCAACTTGGCGCTGACAAGCCCATCGATTAAGCGATTGTACAGTGGACACATTGTGTCCGCCCTCGCGCTTTCTAACTAGAGCAAACATCACATTTCTCTAGACGCCAGCAAAACCTTATTTATAATTTATATCTCCTATCACACAAAGCGAGATTAACCTTGATCGACTGCCTCCACAATCTCTAAGTTGTGAAGATGTGGAGTTTATGGAATTTACCTTTGGCGAATTGAATAGTGCTAGTGTCAGAGCAGCGCACTGTTAGTCTCGTGTTGCGCGAAGTGTCAGCAACATCACAGGTTATCTTCACAGCGGATGCGTGATGATTCACTCGGCTGTTTAGGTGTGAGTGGCTTGCATTTGTGGTGTTCACCCTAGGAAGCAAAAGTTGTCGCAATGCTTGGCTCGGCAACCGGAACTCGCTGTAGCATTGGCGTCCATTAGCACCGCAGTTTGCTTCACCGCGCACGATGAAAAGGCCAGTGTTGGAGTTATCACCAAACGATAGATCAAACACTGGGTTGGTAAAACTTTCTTGACTTTGAGTGAGATTGGCTTCACAACGAATGGTTAATTGGTGCCAAAGATCGTCGGCAAATTGTCGTACCACTAAGGTCTTTGGCTCAAGCTTGGATGCACATTGAACTGTGGTGATGGTAGTGGTCAGTGAGGAAGTGGTGGTTCGCGCATCACTCGCACGTGCTTCTAATTGCACACAACCAGCAAACAGGAGCACCCACGCTGGCAATCGACGCATTGTGAGTCCCAATTTAACCAAAAATCGGGACATAGCACAGAGGTTCCAATTCACATGAGATGTTTGAAAGTTGACACTGCGGAGGTGATTTTCTGAAATGACTTGGTTAGTTGGCTGGCTGGCATTAAGAGATTAATTGCAATGAATCTTTGATAGACGCCGAGAGTGTGCGCGCTCGATTGCACTCGTGGTCGGTCCAACACGCGGGGGCTGTTATGACATGGTAGCATGTCGTGTTTGCACAGCCATCAGAGGCACAGGATTGTTATTTATTCTTCTCTTGGCTTTCTTTCACCTTATGAAATTGGTCGGTTGGTGCGCTCGCTCGAGAGTGAGATGAAGTTGGGAACTTTAATGCAGCGTTGGCTATAGCGGTGAGTCTCTCGTGCAAGCCACTTGCCGCGTGCCCTGGGCGCATCCCACTAGTAAATGCGCCCGTGCCCACCACCAGTGCCAGTGCCATGTGCCAACAGCCAGCTAGTGCTGACAGGCAACAGTTCGCCCTTCGACCGGCTGGGTGTTGATGCTCACCATGCCGTGATGCTCACACTCGCCGCATCACCGGCAAATTAGCGCCGGTAGCGATAGGTGTTTAAATTAATTTTTAATCCCATTCATAGTGGTATGCTCCACGCGGCAAAGCCCAGCACACGGCCCACTGCTCTCTAGTGCTTTCCAATTTGAATAGAAACGGCACGAGCGAGGAAGCGCGGGTTGGCCCATTGTTCACCGATCTACCACCTACCCGCAGAGAGTATTCTTAACAAAAAAGAGTTTCAAAACAGAAACAAACTCACTCTTGCCTCAATTATCTTTCATGTCTAAGCATATGTTTAATTAATTCAGCATGATGCAGTAAGCAAATAATTACTCGACAGCTTGCTTTTCTGGTGTTCAGTAGACGAGTACAGGAGCGACTCATTGATAGTGGGCAGTGGGCACCACGGGCACGTACCCACAGCCACTAGGCTAGAAAAACGACGTCCCGTTCAAGCTATCAATCATCACTCTGATGATGGCACCTGATCAAGAATCATCGCCTCCCGGCCTCTCACCTGATTTACACATTTCGCTCATCGACACTCGGCTAACATCATTGCCTTCTGCTCTCGTTCTATAAAAGTTGAGAAAGAGAGAGAGAGAGGGGGGAACTTCAGTGCCAATATCACTCTGCCATATGGCCTATGTTTGGGGGCCAAATGGTTTGTTTGTCACACTCCTCATCAACTCATCGGGGTTAGGGCGTAATCACCAAGGCTCAGTTACCTACGTCTAGCGTACGCAAACGAAAACACTCACTACACACACTTGCTACTTTGAACCCCAACATCAACACGAGCACTCACTCACACACTCACCGATCGGCAATGCAGGGAATCTCATAAAAGTTTCCTGTTTATGCATTATAGAGCTTGTTATTGCTACTTTTATGGAACGTTCATAGGTGGCGGCAAACAAACAGACTTTAGCGCAAACATATTTATCGTACAGTGATGAACAATAAAGAAACTTATAGCTGATTAAACTACGAAAATTTAACCTGTGAGCATCAAAAGTCTCACTTTGAAAGGCTAAAAGCATCTAAAAATCTTTTTTAATTGATAAGAGTAATGAATACAAGAGACAGGTAAGCCACTTACTTTGTTAGTCACCAGTCGCTCACTGGTGTCAGGTTTCAGATAACGCGTTGGTAAGGATGAGCTCGAAACAAATACAATAATCCAATCGTCATGAAGTATTTATAGTGGAGAACAATCTAAGTGGGATATTCTATGAGGCAGTGAGTGAATCGACCAGTTGCAATTGTGATCGATGTAGTGCGGTGATTGAGTGGTGCGCACGATGGTCGGTGGCCACTAAGCATCACATCGCATTGCGGGCCAATGCCAACCGAGCGGCACACTAGCTAGTGCCATTTGTCGCCTTCCGTTTTGCCAATTAGCATCAATTGGAGACTATCAGAACAGATGGCAGAATCGTGTTATTGTCTTTAGTTCACTCGTCTGCCGGGTGTCACAGGCAATCACTCTCGATAGTCTAGTGCACGCGCCCGACCAACCCAACCCGTCGATGCTCGTTTGCCAAGACCTCTTCCCTCTCACTACACCGCTCATACGCTCTCAATATTCCAATCTTGTCAACTAGTTCCTGGCTACTTTACTCCAAACACTACATTAAGCTTTAAGGACTCATAAAGGGCAATTTATTTTAAATTTGGTTAACTGATTTAATTTCCACATATATTTCAACGAGTAATGGCTTAATAGTTTTAAAATGTTTTTTAGATTCTTACTTTTTAAAATTCTACATTTTTTAAAATTGTAAATTTAAAAAAATATTTATATTATTTATTTAAGAGACACTGTAAAAGTTAAGTGGCAAGGTAAAATCAAATGCACTTTGCACAGCACCTTAGAGAGTTTTGTGATAGCATTCTAGATTTGAGATTCAATTTACAAAAATATCTAAATTTGATTAAACTAGTAGTATTATTAGAAGCCATCTCATATTGTTGATTGTCAAACAATGAACAATCACTATGTTGACATATGTTACCGGTAAAACGCAAAATTCCTAGGCAAAACGTCATTCTTTATGTTTCACGTTTTTCCACAACAAATCGCGAATGGTCGTGCTTTGTCGGTAACATCTAAATTCATTTCAGTTCAAAATGTCATAGTTCTGTCATGAATTAAAAAAGCAAACAAGCCAAAATAAGTGTAAGGGAGGTAGTATATAAAAAGAAGAGAGAAAGAGGGAGAATTGATCCTGTTACCGCTTAGCATTCTAACATTCTAACTTGTGCAAGCGCTTAGCTGAGCTAACTACTTAAATTGAGTAACTCATTTATAATTCACAAGCCAATTTGATTTAATTTCATTTATTTTTCAATTAAACGTTTATTTCATTTTAAATAAAAATATTTTTTTAAAATTAAAACTAGATAATAACTTATATAGAATTTATAAGTTGCAATAGTATAATTTTTTCAATGAACAATGTACTTAAAAAAGAATCAACAACTAAATAAAAAAGTATTGTAGGGGTAAAAGTCTAAGAACATCATGCCTCCTCAACAAGCGTCTCTGTCAGAACAAGAGTCATTCTGAGTGAAATCAATTGCTTTTGTTACTCTATTTTCGAAAAATCCTTATTGATGAATCAGTTTAATTAATTTACTTCACTAAGACCAGAGTGATGATAGTTGCGAGCAGCACCATAGCAGCTTGATCGTCTTTGGCGGCAAGTCCTTTTGCCTGTTTGTATCGCATCTGTCGAGCAAGAGAGTGAGGGAGTGGTGAAAGAGCTGGGTAGCGAGAGAGTGTGCCCGGGAATAGAGCTCGGGACAGGACGCAAAGCAGGACCGCATTCCGCGAGTAGCCTCTCTGTATGGTTCATTCTGTACAATCGCACAGATTGGTGAGACATACGGCCAGTGATAGATCAGTGGGAATCTCTTAGTCTCTTATTACACATTCCACAAACTCATCATTTAAGACTGGTTGTTAGTATTGTACATCAATTATTATTGCAACGAGATCAAAATGGACTCGATATATTTGGCAAGCATAGCTGCCAACTCGTCGGAAGTGCACGACCTGGCTCTGTTGGAGCAGTCATGGCAAGTGGCACTGGTGGTACTCTACACTTCCACTGCATTGCTTTCTTTCGCTTCCAACGTGCTCGCAATCTTCATACTACTCAGCCGCGACCGGCTCACCTCTGAACTGTGGAAATACCTGGTCAATCTCTCGGTGGCCGATATCTTTATGGCTCTTTTCTCTATTCCTTTTACCTACACCTCGTTTATGCTTGGCCAGTGGATCTTTCCACCTTGGATGTGTCCATTGGTGCAGTCAGCCCAAATTTGTGCCGTGATGGTTTCAGTCTACACCTTGACTGTGATTGGCTTTGACAGGTAAGTCAACTTCTCTGTCATGGCGACACCAGAGCGCTTGTATGATTTACGTGTGCAGAAGGACCTATTCCCAACCACTTGCTCCATAAATCTTTGTCTCAGCAATGTGTTTTTCGATTTATACTGCTATCAAAATTTATCATACCTTTAATACAATGCTTGTCAATTCAAGTGATATAATCAAACAAAAAAGAATTATTCCATTAATGTTTGTTACAGATTAAGAAACACATTTTGAGTAAAAATGACAAAATGACACTTCATTAACTTTAATAAAGTAGCTAAGGAAATTCCATTTGCCCAACTCGGCATTTTAATAAATCTAAATCTTTATATATTGTGAATAATTTATATATCTTCAAAAAAATCCTAGCGTAATATGAATCTTTGCATTGATATGCAAATCATTCGACCTCACATTTTACTTAATTAATAACTTTTGTGAATAATTTTGAATGATAAAAATGTGAAAAAACATTTTAGATTTGCCGCTGCTTATTCAGTTTTTAAAATGCATTTTATATAATAAAATTGTTGATTTCTATGCAAATTATTTTTGCGGTTGAAATTTATGTCCACTATATGAAAAAGTCGCGCTTGTCTACATGACCAATGAGTCGAAAATAACTGAGAAAAAATTAGAATATTATTTATAGTGAAATGATTACTGAACATGACATTAAAAAATGAATAAATGAATTGAAAGATGTAAAATAGTTGATTAGCCATAGACTAGTGTGCGGGTGGTGAAGTAGTGGGCCACCGGCGAGGCCAACTGCTTTTACCAAAGTCAATCCACTAATTGGACATCTCGGGATCGTTTGCTGTCATCATTGATTGCCTTTAAAACCAATACAGCCATTGTATGCTGTCCAATCTCATAATTCGTTTGAACAAATAATGTTTGAATATTTGCGATCAGTACAAAATACTTATACATACATTGCATTAGGCATATGCCAGTTTTTGTCTGATTGGCTCACTGTTTAGACTAGCATTAATTTTGCTTTTTGATCACGGTGATGCCGCCTGCAGGGTTCTCATCCGGTCGTAACATGTAAGCATGATCCGCTTACTATTGTCGCGGTTGCAGAGGCGCTAAGTGGACAACTGTATGCTTGCAACTAGCAGCTAAAATGTCGAGATAAGTGCTGCACTCAGCCAACTCATTAATTGTCACTGGCAATCAAGTGACTTTGATCTCAATCCTGCAGCTTGCTACTTGCAAATCGGCACCTTCAATTGCTTAATTGTCAGTTGCACACTTGTCAGTTGCTTAAATCAATTAGTTTAACTCAATTATGCTTTGTCTAATTGGCTTGACCCAAGGCGCAAATGAACCAAAAAATTTAAAAATAGAACAATTTACTAGTTTTATTAATCCAATTCTCTCGATAGGTACTTTGCCATCGTGTACCCATTTCACACCTTGATTTATTTCAAAACCCACAAGTTTCAAGTACTCATCTACATCTGGTTACTCAGTATAATAACGTCATCAGTGCAACTGCTCAAGACGAAAGCAGTGCCGTTTCAGTATGGCAACGAGACCTACTATGATTGCAAAGAATTGTGGGACGAAGAAGAGGGCAAATACTTTACCATAGTAGTTTTTGTAGTGACCTTTGCTTTGCCGGTGTTGGCATTAGTCTTTGTGTACGCCTCGATTGGTGTTCATATAATCCGACGTACTACACCTGGTAATCCGGACGTTGTGCGTGATATCGTCCAGTGGAATCTCAAAATCAAGGTTTGCTGCCTCGAATCGAATAAGCAAATGACTTAAATGATTACTCGGTGTGCAGGTTATTAAAATGTTGGTCACTATTGTTATTCTCTTTATACTCTGCTGGCTTCCCATTCATGTGCACAGTTTTGTTGTTTGGTTTTACCCACCCAACGTGAACAATCTGACTGGCTATTTGACTTTTGTCATCTCATTCTTTGTTTGTCACTGGTTGGCAATGGCCCATAGTTTTCTTAATCCTTTCATCTATGGCTTTATGAGCGAAAACTTTAAGGTAGTTGTTAATTTGTTCATACTTGCTAACTTATTACATCCTAACTCTTGAAATTTATTTTCAGATGAGTTTTCGCAAATTGTTTTGCAATAGAAACTATAATGAAACACGATCCGAAGCTGAACTTGAAAAGCTAAGCAATTTAACTCACGTTGTATCCAAGTTGGACAGCATACTTACTTGATTTGCTTAAGAAGAAAAGTCAATTTAAATCTCAAATTATTTTAAGACTCTCGGGAAATTTAAAATGTGATAACTCAATGTCTAAAAATTAATTTGACGATTTAAAAATCAATAGTTACCTGAGAAACAGCGTTATGAGAGCACCGCTCTATAGCATTTAAGCCAATTTGCAAGCTGCATTTTCGACCGGTCTATCACAACCCAAACCTTCTCGGAGTGTTCCACAGGGAAAGTCGAGCTAAGCTACCCAAAATGTAAAACTCTCACTAGTGTTAGGGGTGACATTACATATACAAAATCACACTTTGACATCAAAATAAGCCTTCATCGAATGTAACGCGTAAAGTTTTGTCGATGTATTCTAAATTGAAAATGTGGCAACAAAATTAAAAATATTTTATAAAATATGTTTCAACTCAACAACTACATCATGGAATAACATTTGAATTCACGCAATCAAACTTTAACGTCAAATCGAAAGCAATTTAATTTTAATTTATTTTTAAGCAAAATTTTTCCTTATGCATTTTGGTTTTTTAATAAATTTATAATAATCAACACTATTGTTTTTCAGAATCGACCAAGTGATTGCAACGTTAGCGCAGATAATGGGCAATAAAGCATAAAAAATATTGTTGCAAGCAAATAAAGAATAAGGGATAGGGGAGATGGTGTAGGAGCTAGTGATCAGAGCAAGTCTTATGATGATTGATCAATGAGAGTGCTAAGAGAAACAAACAGTGAGATTTGCCGAAAATGTCGCGAGGTGGATCGAAAGCAAAGGCGGTACGACCTGTTCGTGCTGGTGGCAGGCGTAACACTTCATCACATAAATGGCACCCAACCAAACAAGTGCCCGTGCGGACCATGCTTGCCAATGAAACCATAATATTATTTATTATACATTGCTTAAACTGCCAGTGATAGTGTGTGTGGTGTGCCAACTAAGGAACGGCGCATAGGATTAGAAGTCAAGAGTAGCATAACGAGAGAAGAACCATGGAATCAATAAAAACCATTTCAATAATCGTTATAGCGGCATTGGGCACTGTGGTTTTAGAGGCACTAATGAACTTGACTTGCTCGCGCGTCGACGTCGCGGTAAGCACCCAACAAATTTATTATCATTTTACAAAAGCCCCGATCTAACAGACTAACGCAAGACTTCTGACGGTGTTGTTGTAGAGAGGGGTCCTAGCAAAGATAAGCACTCAAGTTACCTCTTCTACAGCAATCATATTGGTATTGGGTCAAACATATTTGATCAGTGCAAATCAAATTGATTTCTGTTTTCCATACCATGATGGTCAACTTGAAGAGCAATGCACTAATCACTCGTAAATTGCGTAGGCAGATAATCACTGCCACAGTGATGTTCTTGTTTGGGGGTTTTCTCTACTTCAAATTTACCGACCTACTTAAGATTGCTTTGCGCACCGAGCTTCAAGTGAACGACCACAACGATTTCACCAAAGCTTGGAATAAGAATCCATTTCCAATCAATATCGACATTTACGTATTCAGTATCGAAAATCCAGATGAATACTCTGAAGGAGCAAAAGCCAGGTTGAAGCAATATGGCCCTTACACTTACGAGTGAGTTAAACAATTTGTTGTACAAGCTGAAAATCGATAACCTTTCTGTTATAGTTTTGGTCTCTACAAAGAGATCATCTCTTACAGTAGTGATCATCGCCGAGTGCAATTTTATGATTCACAATCATTTCATTTTAAACCTCACGAATCCAGGGGTCAACTTAGCGACAAAGTCAATGTTCTCAACTTTCCAGTTTATGTAAGAAAACAATTTTCAAATCAAATATTACTATAGTACATAAATCCTTGCTTAGATTAACGATAGTTCTAATATCAGGTAACAATGCAGTTTTGGGTGCCCCTAGTACACGCCATGTACATTTTGCAAAATGTATATGACGTGAATTATAATTATAGTTCTTTGAAAATACTGCAAAATCTCTCAAAGACGATAAGAAAACTAATTAATAAAAAAAACTTTAATAATTAGAATTGAAATAAATTAAAACTTACAGTAAGCCACTTACCTATTTCAAAATTTAAATTTTGATGAATTTGTCAGGCAATGGCAAACATGGTGCGTAATTTGGTGGGCGCTTTGCCGCTCTCATTTGCAATCACTCCGGTGGCTTTTGGACTGGTCAACGTGCTTTTCATGTCGCACGGCGAGTCAATGATCAAAGAGATCACTGTAGGTGAACTGCTCAACGGCTACCCATTCTCCATTCTGGACACCATCGACACACTCACTCGACCACTGGCCATGTTCGGCATTCAGTTACCCGACACAGGCATGCCTGACAATAAGTTTGGCTTCTTGTGGACCAAAAATTTCACCAAGGGTGGTCCCTACTGGGCTTACTCTGGACAAGATGGTACCGACCTCTTGCGACTCATCAGTTGGAAAGGAAAGAAGTAGGTCCAAAGAACTAACAAATAAGCTACTGCTCATGCGCACACCAACAAACTATGAGAGAATACAATTGAGAAATACATTCAAGTAGGGTTCGCAGGAAAAGCCAACTCTGTATTTACATAGGAGAATTACAGGAAGTTTTTTTGCTAAAAAGCAATATCAAAGAAACGGTTTTCTAGAAACTTTCTTTTAGATAGGGATCGCAGGAAAAGCTTACTCTAAAAGAAATTTTTAGAAAAACGTTACTTTGACAGTGCTTTTTATCAAGAAACTTCCCAGAAGCTTTTCTATGTAAATACACATAGTTGGCTTTTCCTGTGATCCCAATTTTAGGGTTGGCTTTTCTTGCGACCCCTAATTCAAGTAACCTTCTGTCATTACTAACCGTCTTTGCATTATCAGTCAACTGGACTTCTACCCCGAGTCACGGTGCAATATGATCAACGGAACCGAAGGCACCTCGCTCGAGTTGGACGTGCAGAAGGACAAACACTACTACTTCTTTACTGGTGACCTCTGCAGGTGTGTAATGTTCATTGCAACCGAGTGCTCGTTGAACTGAATTTAGCTTAACACTTTTTACAGAAGTCTCGATGTGGTCTACCAGAAGGACACATGGGTGAACGGAATTCGTACCTATCGCTTCATTCCTAACCCAAAGGCGTTTGCAGCACCAAGCAAGAATCCGTTAAACGGGTGTTTTTGTCTTACCCCTGAGCGTGAAGAGTGGTGTGATGGCATCTTTGATCTGAGTCGCTGTCTCATGGGAGCTCCCGCCGCCTATTCTAATCCTCACTTTCTGCACGCTAGCATGGCTATCAGAAACAACGTGGAAAACATGGAACCGGATCCAAAGTTGCATCAAGCATATATCGATGTAGAGCCAGTGAGTTTGAAAGTTACTTTTGACTTTTCATTAATTTAATACTTATAATGATTTAGCTGATGGGTGCTCCTGTCAAAGGAGCTGAAAAGATTCAAATGAATGGCTTGGTGAAAGCAATTCCATATCTAGCGTAAGTTTTTAATTGAAAATTGTTATGAGTAAGCTTTACAAATATTTAAAATATAGTGGGTTTCGTAATGTGCGAGAAACTATTCTTCCTTTAATATGGTTTGAAAAGGTTAGTAAATTACAAAAATAGCTTAAATGATATCTCTAATCTTCTCATATGTTTTGTGAGTTTAGAGTGCAATTATAGATGACAAGTACACAACTCAATTTCGCATGGCTTTGTATCCAATCTACGTCATCTATATACTCTCTTACATTTTGTTTTATGGTGGTATGCTTATGATGGCCGCGATTGCATTCAGTCTTTATCGAAAACGTCGTTCGGTAAGTTTGACGGTGCGATGAGCGCCAACTGGTGCCGCAAAACACAGTGATGCGAGTAGCACTTTGCAAGATTGCCCAGACTGATCGCATACTTGTTGTTTGAATCTAGATGGCTCAGCAACTCAACAATATAGGAGAGGCCAAGTCCAACTCGCGGTCTGATTCAACCGAACCGTTGTACCAACAAGCGCCCTCTCGACCAAGTAAAGCACCAAGCCAGATCAGTGCAATCCGTTCATTGGATGCTTCCAAGCTGAATGGCTATCGACAAGGCAGCATTCGGCAAACTAATGGACAACCACCTATGCTTCCGGCCCGCCCACCTCCCCATCCCAACAACTATTCGACAGTTAGGGCTCGCCCACGGGTTACTTCTCAAAACTCACTCACCAGCAACGTATATAACAAGGTGGCACCACCACCACCATTAAGTCGAATGACCCACTCCAACACTACTACCTATGTGCAGTCAAGAAGACTAAACCAAACCAGACCAGAACAGATGGGCAGTGGCAGACAGATTGCTCCCCTTCAACAATCCCAACAGCTATCGGCTTTGCCTGAGCCTCGCAATAAGTCTAGTTTGATTTCGGTACCCGAGAGTGAGTTTTATGACCAAGAACTGATGTCCCAATACTATGAGAACAATTATGACAACAAAGAGTCTGATTACATGGAGAACACCTGGACCAGTATCAACGAAGTTGTTTTACAGCCGGATATGCCCACTGATGTAAATAGCAGAGTAACTCAAGAACCACAAGAAATTTACAAGCATGGTCAAGCGCGTGTAGCTAATGGAGCAAACAATGATCGCGTCACTTGGTCTCCTCCTGGAATGATTGAGTAGTTGAACATTGGTAAAGAATGAGTAAAATTTATTTTTGTTATTGAGAATGCTGGCTGATTTTGACTTTATCTCGAAGCCATTCATTGCGGGTTACACTTTTAATTGAACATCTTTTCCGTTCATCCGGATTGAGCATATCTTCGATTAGACGATTTGCAGCGAGTACTTGTTTAGTGTAACGACTTCTTAGATAACTTGGATAGCTATGCATTTGCTTGAGCATTAATTTGCGATCACGAAACTGGAAAGGAAATCGATTGTGCATCATGATGAAAAAGACTACACCTAACGACCAGACATCTGATTTGAATGGGTTGTACTGTTTGTGTTCTACTATCTGGACACTGTTGTACGGTAAAGTACCACAAAAGGTACTGCTCATTTCTATTTTTCCGCAGACATAAACTTCGCGCGCAAAGCCAAAGTCGGTGAGCTTGACGATGTATTTATCATCCAGCAGCATGTTATCGAGTTTGATGTCTCGGTGTGCGTAGTGTAAAGTTTCGTGCAAAAAGAAAAGTCCCTCGGAAGTTTGCATGAACCAGTGACATGCAAGATTTTCTTTGATTCCGTTGTGCTGCCGCAAATAGCCCGAGATATCACCATTGGCGGCAAACTCCATAAAGATGTAGATTTTGCTGTTGGAGCGAAAAATATCCCACACTTGAATGATGTTATCGTGATGTGATTCCATGAGCACTTTGATCTCACGTGGCAAAAAGGTTTCTCGAAATCGGTCACTCATTTGCTCAAGGTTCATTATTTTGACTGCACAAAACTCCTTGGTCTTGAGTTTGATCCCTTTGAAGACCTCACCATAAGCACCTTGGCCAAGCTTGGACAGCAACTGGTAACCTTTGTGCTTGAAAACTGTTTCAGTCTTACTGTCGAGCTTGCAAGTAAGGCTTGTTTGCCTACTGCTCATCACCTCAAGAACTCATTTGAACACAAAACTAGTTAAGTTAATATAACTTTGAATAAAGCAATTGTTTTGTAAATTGTTGTGGTCTATGTTTTATTATTAGATTTAATGTCTTCAATATCACAATTATAAACTGGAATTATTTTTGGTTTGTTAGTTTGTTTTGAATTGGTACAATATACAACAATATTAAATATAATAAAAAAAATAATACTAATTAGTAAGAATGCGGCCTCTACTAAAAAGAGAACCAATGGGTGCGATTTGAGGAACTTTCCAAGAATCAATGGCGTGGATACAAAGAATACTCCAAAAAGGGCAGAGAAAAGGGAAGCAGCCTTTTCATCCAACTTTAGATGTGACTCTGTAAAGCCGAGTAAGCCGGGCCAAAGAGCTGAGAATCCATAACCTAATGTGATTTTCGTTAAATTAAACACACAAATATCATTAATCAATCAATTACCTAAGAAAGCACTTGCAATGTAGATAACGAGCCTATCGTCGCGACCGATAAAGATGGCAGACATGGCACAAATCACAATCAAATAGTGATACACAATTACAAAGTCGACCTTCACTTTTAAAGTGATAAACGCGGTTAGTAACCGACCAAGTGTGTACGTAATCGAAACAAGGGCAAGAACTTGATTTGCTTCCGAGGGAGAAAATTTAATGTCCATGTATTGCAGCAAAGAAGCTGAGAAATACATATAGGTAAACTGCGCAGTGCCATATGTGGAAATACAAATGCCGATAATTGCCAGCTTCAATTTTCGATGCGGAATTTGACTTGTTGAGTCCTTTTCAAGCTTCGATGATTCGTGTGCATCATGGACAAAATCACTTTTGCGATATGGTTTAAAGCAGTAAAGAAGAGCAAGCAGAAAAGTAACTAGAGTTCAGTGAGCGGGTTAGCAACCTGGTACTTCCAATAGGGAACATGTGTCACTCACCGGATATCATTGATATACCAGCAATGGAGAATGGAATGGCCAGTGACCTTTGACGTTGAGCTGCAGTGACAATATCTGCTGAGTGGTCACTTAATTCGGCAATAGTCTCGTTGATAGTATGGTTGGAGTGATTAACTTCGTCAGACAACTCGCCATGAAGAAATGGTGAGACGAGAATAGGCAGAATAATGTTGCCAAAGCCATACATGAATTGTACTCCTTGCATCACGGCAGAACCTTGCTCAGACCACATTTCTACCAGCCAGGCACTCTGTGAGCTGTCCCAGGCCCCAGCACCGATGCCATTCAAAGTAGTGGCGATAAAAAATATAATGATTGTGCCGTAAAAAGGCATAGCTATGGTAGTTGCTGCCATGATGAAGAGAAATATAATCATCAACAGTTGTCGGTTGAACCATTTGTAGAGCCAGCCAACTAACAGACAAATTACACAAATGTTATAACATTGGTGTTCGAACTCGCATTTGTTTTCTAACCAAATGATCCAATCAAGTAGCCAAGAGCTTGAAATGAGACTAGAAATGAGATGGTTTCAAATGGTACATCATAAATATAACGATAATCAATCATAGCTGTCCCGAGAATAGTCAAGACGATGCCCTAAAATGTGCCATTATTATGATCACTTATAAAATGAGTAATTGCAAAAAATATATCAGTCACTTACATATGTGAAATGTATGGTAAAGATAAGCACGGTGTATATCAACTTGCTTTGGTTGTGCTTGTAAAAATGGTGAAGAGCTGAAAGTGAAAGTTCCATGATGATTATTTATTTTGAATATATTAAATTTTGCCAAACAAATGCAAAACAAAAAGTCACTGATGTGCCTGTGATCTAGCTGTGAGCACAAATCTTAAATACGGTAGCTCAATCAATCGAAAGAAGCCACTTCAAAAACCACTTGGAATGTGATTTGTTAGTAGAGATATCCCGTGTGACGCGGAATGAGGCCACTCGGTACGTCAGCGATGTCCTGGGACCGAGGACAGACGGTGGCCGAGACTTACTTTGATAAAACTTGCTACCTCGGTCAGTCATCTTGAAGCCGATAGTGAGCCGCCGTCAATGCCAATCGAGTGGGTCTAATCTTAACCATCTAGGTGCATTTTATACCAACCAAAGTGATTAAGGATAGATAGCTGATGGGAACGGGTGAAGTGATAAACATGTGTGAAGCCCGGCCCGGCTGCCTTTCTCGAAACACTGTTAATCTCTCTGTGGAGCTGGTGACACACGACACCAGGCCGTGGGGCAGTACGATCAGTGGCACCAGTGTGCGCCAGACACACGTCAACTCCGTTTCCGAGCGATACTGTCACTTCACATCCGAGCCGCGCAAGGACATCGCCTCTCCATCTACACCACTCACATGGTTCTCTAGATTATCACCTCACCTCACTTGCTAAGCACTACTTGCTTGCGCTGCTAATCTCATTGATCATGTTACGTCTTACCGTCCCCAAGAAATACTTTTTTTGTGACAGCAAAAATTTTCCACCACATCTATTCTAATCCGGTTTGATTTATAAGAAAGAACTATTATTATAGCAAAATTATTTTTAAAGTATGTCTAAAATATGTAAAATCATAGTTGAAACACTAACAGCTTGAAGATTATTCTGTACAAATAGACAGTCCCTCACAAATTGCAATTTTAAATTTTGACTTAGACCAGTTAAGTTTACATAGTCACGATTATCGGCGCTAGATGGCATAGAAATCGTTTAAAGTTGTAAAAATAAATTTAAAAAATAAAATAAAAATAAAATATTGAGAGATAGGAGAAAAGAGCGTGGAAATATTTCCAATACAAGTTCTTTTTCATGTATTAAGTTAAATTACCACAGTAACATCAATATTTTAATGACAAATGGATAATTGTTTTAAACAATGAAATTCTATAGAATTACAAATTGCGTTAAAACATAGTAATTTTCAGGACAAAATGCAATTTTCTTCGCTATTATTCCGATACTACCAATGTCATTATTAACTGTGTTAATAAATTCTATAATTGACTGCTGATTTGATAGCTATTCAATGATGTAGATGAAGTGACAGTTGACAGTGACTCTTCCGTGGTATGAACTCGAGGTAAGCAAACAATAGTTGACGAGCAAGGTCCAAAATGATTATTAATGACACAAAGCAATCAATTCATTGTTTTCAACATGAATGCCGGTTGAGATTGGTGGTCTGATTGTGCGAGGACATTTTGCACCAGACTGTGTTTGTATTAGCAACAGATGTTTCACTTAGGATGAAGTCGAGTTGGGAATATTAAAACCTCAACTCGACGGAGCTAACCTAGCCAAATAGCGTCCAGATCAAATGGATACCTCAGTTTCATGATGAGTGAGTTTGTAGTTTGAGTGAAAAAAAGAGGGAGAAGAAAAAAGCGCTCACATGTGTGACGATGCTAGTGATTGCTTATCTTACCGTGGCCGGATGTGCACTCTGTCTTGGAGGAGTGATCGACGCTACCAATATCACTTACGGTATCTTTCAGATATCGATGAGGAGCATTCTTGGCTGAAGAGGTTTCTTTACAGCTGTCCCGAAACGCCGTTTACGAGTACGTACAGGTGGACGAGCACAACGTACCAACATGATGCTTAGACGACCGTATCGGGCTTCTAATGACGTGAAACAGTGGCCCAACGCAGTCATCACTTACCAGATTGATTCCTCACTTGGTGAGTATCCCTCTCTAACCTTTTCACAATCCAATCTACAGCTGTGACGTGCTATTGCAGCTAGATTCCGCTCAGTGATCAGAGCAGCGATGCACCAGATAGAGTCCAAGACGTGCATTCGCTTCCAAGGAAGACAAGGGGAACGGGATTACATCTACTTGGCCAATGGACGTGGGTAAGTTCGCCACACTGCTTACCTCATGGCAGCGACAAGTGGTGAAGCACTAGCAAGGTTCGCCTTGCGTCTCTTCACCACTTGTTTGACTCCGATGATGCAAGCAGCATGGCCCCAAGATGCCTCAAACTGCTTGTTTCAAGCAACGTCTGAAGTTGCCACTCGAAGGTGGGTCGCGCTGGTGGTCGGCAGATGGTCTCCCTCGGCTACGGCTGCCACGACCTCGGAAGTATTCTGCACGAGCTATGCCACGCGGTGGGTCTCTACCATGAACATATGCGCTACGACCGAGATCAATTCTTGCAGATTAAGTGGCAAAACATAGCGCCCTCAATGTATGACCAGTTCGAGAAGATTCCTATCACCCAGTACCGACCAATCACCCGATTCGACTACAATTCTATTATGATATATGGATCTAAAGCCTTCAGTCGCAATGGGCGCGAAACGATGATACCACGCGATCCTCAAGCACACATCTATGAGTCTCACTACAAGCAACGCCTTTCGCAATCCGATATCATTAATATAAACTCTTTGTACTCGTGTGACTAAGCAAATAAATTAAAATCAAGAGTAAAACTTTAATCGAATGCCGCAATTAAGCATTACAATTAGACTGTTAGCTTAGAATTCCTCGCCAGCGGTGTCGTCAGCTTCGGTCGAGTCGAGACCCACTTCCTCGTAGTCCTTCTCGAGAGCAGCCAAGTCTTCACGAGCCTCAGAGAACTCGCCTTCCTCCATTCCCTCGCCGACATACCAGTGCACAAAAGCACGCTTGGCGTACATCAGATCGAACTTGTGATCCAGACGAGCCCAGGCCTCAGCAATAGCAGTGGTGTTGGACAACATGCAAACTGCACGCTGAACCTTGGCCAAATCGCCACCAGGAACAACAGTAGGTGGCTGGTAGTTGATGCCAACCTTGAAGCCAGTGGGGCACCAGTCCACAAACTGGATCGAGCGCTTGGTCTTGATAGCCGCAATGGCGGCGTTCACGTCTTTGGGCACAACGTCACCACGGTAGAGAAGGCAGCAAGCCATGTACTTTCCGTGGCGCGGGTCACACTTGACCATCTGGTTAGCAGGCTCGAAGCAAGTGTTGGTAATTTCAGAAACAGTCAGTTGCTCATGGTAAGCCTTCTCAGCAGAAATTACTGGAGCATAGGTAACCAATGGGAAGTGAATACGTGGGTATGGGACCAGATTAGTCTGGAATTCAGTCAAGTCAACGTTGAGGGCACCATCAAAGCGGAGAGAAGCAGTAATCGAGGAAACAATTTGGCCAATCAAACGGTTCAAATTGGTGTAAGTAGGGCGCTCAATGTCCAAGTTACGACGGCAGATATCATAAATAGCCTCGTTATCGACCATAAAAGCGCAGTCCGAGTGCTCAAGAGTGGTGTGCGTTGTGAGAATACTGTTGTATGGCTCGACAACAGCAGTCGAGACCTGAGGAGCAGGGTAAACAGCGAACTCAAGCTTAGACTTCTTTCCGTAGTCGACCGAAAGACGTTCCATGAGAAGGGAAGTAAAGCCAGAGCCGGTGCCACCGCCAAAGCTGTGGAAAATGAGAAAACCTTGCAGACCAGTGCATTGATCAGCGAGCTTGCGAATTCGGTCCAAAACGAGATCAACAATTTCTTTGCCAATAGTGTAGTGGCCACGAGCATAGTTGTTAGCGGCATCCTCCTTGCCAGTGATCAGTTGCTCGGGGTGGAAGAGCTGTCGGTAAGTGCCAGTTCGAACCTCGTCAACCACGGTTGGTTCAAGATCCACATAGACTGCACGAGGAACGTGTTTGCCAGAGCCAGTTTCGGAGAAAAAGGTGTTGAACGAGTCATCGCCGGTTCCAATGGTCTTATCAGAGGGCATCTGGCCATCGGGCTGAATGCCATGTTCGAGGCAATACAGCTCCCAGCAGGCGTTACCAATCTGCACGCCAGCCTGACCAACATGAACTGAGATACATTCACGCATTTTAGATGATTTTCTATAAAAAAATAAATCAACTTTAAATTAAAAAACCTTCCTATGTTAGAATGGATAAAAAGACGAACCGAGAAGTCGAGTAAGATGAATCGAGAAGGGTTAGGGAGAAGTCGGGCAGGAATTGCAGAAGCAGACAAAGAGCGCTTTGCAATCGGAAGCCGAGGCACAAATGCCGCCGCAGTGCCCACCGCTCGCTTTTATCCGTCGCTCGTCCAACGGCCGTTGAGGGGCGAGTCATGCGCGTACGCAGCCGCACTCGCCCAGTGGTGCAGTGGATACCAGCGCCGCCAATGTGCCGCAATGGCCGCGACGTGGCACTGAGCATGCGCGTCGTGCCACTGCGTAATTCAACCGTCACACTCTCAACGACCTCTCAACGGACACCACCCATCCAACCCGGCAACTTCTACCGGACAGGCTCGCCATCCAACACACAGCGAACGTTTTTCCTAACCAGCGACTTAACTTAACCTAAACAGGCAAGTGATTTCAAAATATGGTGAATTTTAACCTAAATGAGTAAAATTTTGAATCGTAGTTGAAAGCTGCCACATTTGAATTAAAATTTTTACCTGTTTTGAAATCACTTGCCCGTTTGGGTTAAAATTTTGACACGCGTTCTGTGGGAACCTTTAGCACATTTAAAGCGCATTTCTTTCTTCTTGAATCTGCTTTTAATGGAGTTCAAATCTCTCAACCTGCGAACCCATTGTATTTGTCAAACCTAATTTGGGTAAAGCTTGAAAGCTTTTCCACAGGTTGACAGGTTTCACACACGTAAAACTTTAGAACTGGCAACAGTCGACGCTTTTGGTGATGTCATCGAATACTTTTCCAAGTCCATTCTAACATAGAAATGCAATTGTTTTTAACCGTCATTATTCATCATATAAAGGATAATATAGATTTAAAAGGAATCGCTAAATTAGTTGAATATAGAATATAAATAAAATAATAATAATATAAAGATAGCTAGAACAGACATATATGAGATAAACAAAAGCAATATAATTCAAGTTTTTATTTTTTAATTCTAAATCAACCTAATGTTTGACATATTTCTTTCTGGGGTAAATCTGTCACATTTTTGTCTTTCTTTACATCTTTATGTATACCAATAATATTTATTTATCTAAGATATTTTTGAAAAAAATCAACCAAAAAAAGTGATATAAAATGTCACCTTTGATCAACTGGAATTCACTTTTCTTCCAAACATAGTCTAACACAACTACTAATTTGGTTGATAACAAGAAATGCTTATTCATCAATGAATCATCATGTAAAAGTATCAAACTTATCTTTACAATTGTATTATTATTATTTTTTGACAATACTGACTTTGGATACCGATGCGAGCAATTTTTTCAACAGTTAATCATATTACCCGAATATTTTAAAGTTTAAATTGAAAAATTTGATGGATTTAAAAATGATTTTATATTTTCGAAAATTAGATTTTCTTTGCTTAAAACCAAAGAGAGTGGTAAATCAAGGATAAATCTCGAAATTAATTAAATTTTCTAAAAACGATGAGTTAATCCAATCGACGACCTAAGACTAGCGAAGAAATGCGCCAAAAAATGCAATTCTGTCTAAGAATCTAATTGGAGTTTGTTACAATTACTCAGTGACTATCTGTCAAAAATAATCTCACATATAATGTTTAAAAGAATATATTATATGAACAAATGTTAGCAAGATGGTAAAAAGTTGTAGTTGAAGAAACAAGAAGTAGAAGAGTTCAATGAAACCAGTGATTCACCATAAGAGGATGTGTCAGAAAGAAGAGTGAGAGAGAGGTGCTGGCATTCCATTTATAGAAGTGGCTTTTGGCACCGAGCAGTGCGTCTGGCCAGGCGAGCTGATCAATGCCCGCCGCGATCGTTGCTTCGTGCCGACTCGCTTCGCTAGCTAGCGCGCCTACACCATGGTTTACATGGTGACTAGTCCATGGACTGCACTGCTTTCCCCTCACTACACCAACCTAGTCACACTTATGCACCAATGTTCCCAACTTCTCTCCAGTTGACAGTCTCCCCACAATCTCTCTCTCTCATTGGCATATTGCACTAAGCGGATACAGTTCTCTGCTTCTATGGTCAAATGGTGTCATCGCGTTTTGTTTTGGAACAACTCGAAAAGGCAATCACGTCTGACCGCTATAAGTTGACGGCATTCGGTTCAAAACAGAAACGTTTGCTCGTTGCTCCGCAAACCAGTTTTTATTTTATTGCAATAAAATAATACTTATAGTTAATGATATATATAAGATAACAACAACAAAATCATAACAATGGGGAAGGAATGGGGTAAGGGGCAAGAAAGAGAATCACGAAGAGGTCAACGATTGCACAGGCTCTTCGAAGTGGTCGAACGACTGGGGCAAGGGAAGTGGCGAGTCCGGTTGGTGGGCCAAGTACTGCTCAACAGAGCGCTCACTCACCGGACTGACCCGCTTGCCCCGAGACCACAACGAGTAGCAACATGAGAAGACAAGCAAGCTGACGAAAATGATCGAGATGCCCATGATCAAGGTTGGGATGCGCCAAAAATACATCAAATAGACAAGGCCATGAAGGTCGGCACTGATCAACAGCTGACTGGGTGGCACTATTTCAATTGGTTTGTAAGTCTCGATCTCCAATCGAATGCGTTCGACCTGACTAAAGTCAAGCGAGCTCACATCCACGTGTTCATCAATGATATTCAAGTTCATGAGGTGTGCTTCTTTCCAAAAACCAATTGTGTAGAATACAAACGACAAGGTAAACTTAATCATACGTAATGAATGGCTAAGGTAGGGTACCAAAGCCGGTCGAGCGCCATTGTAGATTTGTTTGTTGCTCGAATCAAACAACCGTAGACGAATCATGAATGTACCGAGACTTTGGTTGATATCTGAATCAGGCAGCTCCATGTCCAGTCGAAAATGATAAGAATAGGAGTTTTTGAAAAAGTTTTCAAATGCTTTCTTAGGCACTTCGTAATGAGTGAATTCGCATAAAGAACCAGACTTGCTTTGGGATAGTTTATCCGTTGAAATCAACGGCAGCTGAGCGCAGTTGATATCATATTGAAAGAAAATTGGTACAATCAAACTAAAGTTAGGTATTGAGTAGGAATAGATGACATAATAAATCAAAACGGAGAGAATAAATATGAATATGACAAAAGCATAACATTTGATGATACTTGTGATCCATTTAATGAGCCCCACCAGGAGGTTCCAAATTAGCGAGAACATGGGTAACTTTTTTTGTGAGCTGAGATGGTCAGTAAAGTCAAGTAGCCATTAGTGAATCAGGTACACGATTGCAATCGCAGCAAAGGAGCGGCATCAAGGCTGCCTCAAGGGAGATTGGCACTTGATCGAGCCAGTCACCACCAATGAAGTGTGACGACCGACCAGTGGGTTGCTCGACTCAATCAATTGCCGCTTTGTGTCTTTTTGTCCAAATGCCGCCACAGCTGGTGGCCCTTGATGCCGCTCTGATTCATGTTAATCAAGGCATTTTTAAATTTTTTCATGTGTTTTCATCTGTAGCTACTAGTAATGTCACTATTGCTACCATATAGTGATTATAAATTGCAATCACATGGTGCGCACACCACTGTCAAAATAGCTCATCAAAACATTCATTGAGTTTTCCCTAGACAAACCATCATCTCATTGTTGAATTTTAATTAAGATGGCGTTTTTGCAAAGCTATCTGTTGAGAACAAATGGTGAGTTGTGATTAATAAAGATTAAAAAACAAAATTAAATTTACTGATGTTTTAAAGTGAGAAATCTAATGTGTTACTGGGGTGCATTACCGAGTATTGTTAATCCAACTGAGGATCTCTTTTGTATTCAGGTAAATTTTATTTGTTTGTTTGTAATTTGTAATCCCTCAAAGAAATATAATTGTAGAAAAGGTATGCAGCTCGAAAAGGTAAACGTATTGCAGCTACCAGAGAGAAACAGCGCTTGGCACGCATCAGAAGGGAGGAGATGAAAAACGCGCCCCCGAAAGTGTGGAAGCCTCTCAAACTGCAAATGGACAAGTTGGTGCAATGTTTTCTTTTTTAGATAGTTTCATGACTAATTGGAACTTGTCCCAAAGGAACCTAAAAGGTGTTTCGAAAAAATTTTCTGATGCTGATCGCCGGGAACTGAGCGAAATAGTGGACAATGTTTACATTATTGAACATTACAAAGAGCGAAAGTTGCCTCTGAAGGAGGTGTTGGCAGCGATTCGTGAGACACACCATCCCACGATGTATGGTGAGTCGAACGCACTGGTGGAGGCCAAAGTGGAGCTCGATTTACGTACCAAGAAGAAGACCAAGTTCGTGGAACGTTTTCGCGGAATCGTGTCCTACCCGAACTTGTTTGCCTATGGCATCAAGCGCAAGGTGGTGGCCGTGTGCAAGAGCGAAGAAGACGAGGCCGCTGCGAAGAGTGCTGGTGCCGAGTTGGCGGGCTGTGCCGACATCATCCGAATGCTCAAGGTGGGTGACATCACACTGGACAACTTCGACGAACTGGTCTGCCATGGCGACATGTTGATCGAGTTGGCCGCCATCCGTACCACGGTGGGCTCCTTCTTTCCCACCAAGCAACGCGGCAACATTGGCTTTGACATGCACCGGCTGGTGAGTCACTTTGTCAACGGACACGAGTTTAAGCTTCACAAGGAGGACTACGAACCCGACTATGGTTTCATCAAGATGCCAGTTGGTCGACTCGAACAGACAGATCAAGAGCTCGAGGAGAACTTGGAAACACTGCTCAAGACAGTGGAGGAGAATCAACCTGCGGGCGCTCCAGGTATGTCTGTGAATCTATTTTGGACAATGATTACCTAATGAGCGACATTTTCTTGGGTCTAGGTGACTTCATCACTCGTGTTCTACTACTCTCGGAGCCGTCACCGGAAAGTTTCCCACTAGCTTTCTGGGATCATGTCGAAGGATATGAAAAGCCAGGACTCGACGAGGAAAATGAAGAGAAACCCGAAGCTCAAAAGATAGCTCAAAAGTGAACCTTTCCTTTTCATTTAGTAGATGTAAATAAACTAAACTTAAAACTATTAGCTCTTTTATATTGTAAGCAAAATACGTTTCCAAATTCCATAACATTATTGTGAGAATGAGTTTTATTGAGAGTGATCGATAATATATATATTCATATATTTAATCCGTAAGGTAAAATAATTTCCAAGAAAAAAAAATTAAAATAAAACAGACAAATTAAATCTTAATACAAGCAATAGTAATAATAATAATATATATAGCAATAAATCAGTTTCAATGAAAAAACATGATACATGTCGTTCTAGGCCAAAAAGGAAGCAAGACAGAATTGAGTGGGGTTTAATGAAAATCAGTATTAAGAATATCAATCAGTCACTGGAGTGATCAAGAAAAGCGGATATTGCTCGGTTGTGGGTGGTGAACAAGGTAATCGAGATGAGCAAAACAACCAAGAGAATGAGTCTGTGCCAGGAGTCATAGGAGAGATATCACTAGAATGAAGATGGTGATCAATCGATCGATCGATCCAAGATGATGTCAGTGTGCAACCAGTTACAAGTGAGGAGAGTGCCACCAGAAACGGACTAGCCCGCACAGTGCTGCCCATCCTGTGCTGCTTCACCGTCTCTCTCTCTACCCATCTGATCAACTGGTAGAGAGAACGCCTCACTTTGTTTTGTTCACGTATTTTAAACACTTTTCATTTATAACATTATTCAAACACAAACAAAAAATAAAAACATAGAATAAGCGTGATTTCGAATAAAAATTGCTTTTGCGATGAAACAGTTTCACTTATCAAAGTTTAGTTGTTCCAGTTATTCCAATGCTACAATTAAGTATGATTTTAAAAAATTAGTGGCAGTCACAATGGTATTTTAGGAAAAACTTACAATTTTGCTATCGAATGCCGAGTTGTTGCTCATGGCAGGCTTAGCCATCGGAGCAGAAGAGGTTGCTGAAGAGGACCAGTAATCAGAGTCTTGACTAGGTGCACAATGATTGAAGTTGGCACCGAATATAGAGTTGCTCGTTGAGTTATTTAGATTTTTGAAATTATTTATCTATGTAAATGTTATAATAACAAGTTATACAAACTGTTAATTTAATTAGAATTATTTTTCTTACCGAGTTGGAACTATCGAGTGAAGAGGCAAAACCATCCATGAAATTAAGACGATTCTGAATAGTGTTCGTCGAAGGATATTGCTGTCGTGATAGTTGGTAAGAATGATTCATTTGAGAAAAGGGAAGTGAATTTTCGTTATTATAAACTAAGAAATCGTTGAAATCGCTTCCCACAAGACTTGAGCCAAAGGACAAGCCTCGATTTACGGAAAGTAGTGCATCGGAAGCAGTTAGTTCATCCGAGTTGTTCATTGTCCAGTTGTTAAGCAGTGGTTGATCTATTAAACGAAACAATATTATTACCACCATAGATTCACTCATTTCTACTTGGACTTACCAAAAGCAGTGAGATTACTCGTGGTACTTTGCATCGGTGACGCCATGTTTGCAGGGTTTTTCTTTTGAGCTCGCTCAGTTCCAATCGGTGCTGGAGGTTTGGTTGTGCGTTGCACACCAGTGCGATCTTCACTAGAAAGAATAGTCTCGTTGGCAACACTAGCTAAGTTGCTAGAGGTAGTGATCGACTCAGCAGACGAATTGGTGAAATTGGCTACCGAGTAAACGCTAGCACTATTAGAGTGTCGCGTCGAGCTACCGAACGGAGATGGAGGGCCAATATTAACCGAAGCTTGACCATTGCTATTTGCATGTCCCTTGAATTGAGCTTGTTGGCTGTTGTACATATTGTAATTCTGATACATCTTAATCTTATCCTGATTGGTAACATTGCCATTGTTAGTTGCATTGCTTGTGTTTGGTAAAAATGCGCTTGCAAAGTCATTGCTTACAAAGCCACTGTTTTGCGCACTGAGATGTGCCATACGAGCTGCAGCTTCTTGGTGCTGCTTAGGCACTTGATTGCCAAATACATTGATCGAGTAGTTGACGATTGCCGCGCGAACAGCCGTACTCGAGATAGGTGGAGCTGCTGTGGGCAAATAGTTTGGCCTAGGAGGGACATTGCCAAAGCCGGTGGAGGAAATACTCGAGTTGGAACCAGCTGATGACGAGTTGACCGTTTGGTTCAGGTTGAGCATTGGTTGCTGTTGAAGAGTGTTGGTGGGAAACGAGTTGGAACGAGAAGCAAAATCAGGTGCATTCGGATTGAGACTAGATCGTAGTGAAGACTTCAGCAACTGCTGGTCAGAGCCACCAAAAATTGCACTGGGTGAATTCATGTCTATGTAACTGCTGGATGATCGAGCAAATCCAGAGTTGCCTGAGTTAAAGATGCTTTGATTGTTCGAACTTTTAAGAGTGGAATCATCAACTGACATAGAATTGGGGTAAAACATGCCAGGAGGAAGATTGTTGCTACCAGAGTTGCCCATTAAAAGTGGAGATTGAAATATTCCAGATGAGAACTCGCCAGACGGATTGGATAAAAAATTTGAATCCATAAGCTGTGACTTAGACTGCATAATTAAATCAGCAGTGCCAGGTGAAGAGAGCTCCGAAACCTGTCCTGGGGATTGTTGTTGACTATGAAACTTAGGACCAGGTGAACAGTTTGCCATGGGTGGAGTGCACGGAGCACTGCGTGTGTTACCAAGCGAACCAAACGAATGTTGGGGCAAAGTGCCCATCGAGTTGGTTGCTGTGTTAATCGAAAGTGTGGGACCATAGGACGAGGTCGAAGATGAACTAAAAGATCCAGGAGAAGCGAAGTGTCGGTTGAAACCCGGCGCTTTTGCTTCGTCAACAATGATTTCCATGTTTTGTTTCGAATTGATGCTACTCGTAGAAGTTGACTGTGATATGGGAGACACTCCGGAAGCA
This sequence comes from Papilio phestus, assembly GCA_018231625.1. Taxonomy (NCBI): domain Eukaryota; kingdom Metazoa; phylum Arthropoda; class Insecta; order Lepidoptera; family Papilionidae; genus Papilio; species Papilio phestus. Next base: position 27,510 of record DVQH01000026.1, read on the forward strand.
GCCACTGAAGCAAAATTGAGCTTCTCACTTGCTTGCTGCTTTGGCCAAGCATTGCTAAACGTGTTAAACTCACAAGTAGCTTCAGTTTTAAGAGAAGAAACCGAAAGCATTGATTCGGACTTAGTGCTTTCGTTATCACTAGGAATCTTAGAAGCACTAGAAGGACTTTTATAAGATGATTCACTCGCCGAGTCACTGCACTTGTTAGAAGGTTGAAAAGTTCGACTCGAGTGATGACCATTGGCTTGATTTTGTGCCTTGTGAGATGGTTTGAAGACGGCACTCATGATCTTGACTCCATTGCTTGTCCCTGAAGATTTCGTACCACGAGTTTTGGTGTTCACTGCCATTGTGTACGAAACCGTATTAGAGGTATTCGAATTCGAACTAGAAGCATATGTTGACTTGGTTTGATCACTAGTCCCGCTAGTGGTGAGCTTCGAAGCCGAATTCTTGGCAGTAGCATTGTTGATCTTGGATGCAGTCGAGACTCGAACAGAATTGTTCGATTGCTTGCACGCTTGCTTGTCAACTCCATTCTCACTGACAGAACTCGAAGTCGAAATGGAGGTTGCAGTAGAAGTGGTCACATTGCTCACAACTGTGGATGTAGGCGGAGAACAAGCTTTGGAAAGTCCCAACTGACGAATTATTTCAGCAAGATCTTTGTCAGCTTCCTTGGAGAGCTGAGTAATAAGTTGATGTGCATTTCTAGTAGCATCAGCAGAGCCACGAATAACAACCATACGATCGCCTTGACCCTTCTGCTTCTCCACTTCGATATGCGCACCGGAAACTTCACGAATAGTGTTGATGTTGCAACCAGCTCGACCTATTACCCGACTGATGGCGTTAGCTGGTACAAGAACCTTTTTAGACTTCTTTCCAGAAACTTCTTTCCATCCTTCTTCACGTTTTCCTTGACTATTTCCATTGCTACTCACAACGATGGTAGCGTTAGAAGCCGAACTATCGTTCTTCTTTGCGGTGGCTGTTTTGCTTCGCACACTTTGCGTTTTGATTGCATTACTTACAGTCGAATCTTCACTGACATCATCCGGCTCACTAAAACGTAAAGCATTATTTCCTATTGCCTAATTGAACTAACAAAAATACTCACCATTCAAGCGTTTTAACTTTTGCAGTCTCAACAATGAACTCGTCTTCACTTTTCAACTTGGTCAAAACGTTGCGATCTTGCTGTTGAGAGATGACGTTCTCCTCAATTTCTTTGTTAGATTTGATTGTTATTGCATTTGTTGTAGAATTTGTCGATAAGGCTTTGTTTTTATTTTTCTTATCCTTCTTCTTGTTGTTACTTTCAATTGGATTATTTTGTGGAGTTGGATTATTATCAATCTCAGGAGTCTCAGGAACTTCAATAACTGGTTTTGATTTTTTCTTTTTCTTGCTTTTCTTGGGTTCTTGGGGAATAACGGGAGGTGGGGGTTGCAAATCTTCGTCTCTAGCCAACTCATCGAAACTGTCATAGTCATCTTCATCAATAGTGAAAGCTGTAGTGTCCTCGTCATCAGCATCATCTCCTTCAACATGGCCTGACATTTTATGATCTTCATTGTCCAAGTCATTTTTGTCATCCTCGTCTGCAGGTCTGCTGTCAACTTTCTCCTTCTTCTTTTGTTTGCGTCGTTCACGACGTCGAGCAGCAGCTGCTTTACGATTCTCTTCACGAGAACGCTCGGCATCAATCTCTTCAAGCAAATTGGCTGCATTCTTATTTGCTTCCTGGGCTTGTCGATCTTTAGCAAAGCGAATTATTCCCGAACAGATCATGACTTTTTTCTTAATATCTTCATCTGTGCAAATGGACATATAACGATTGATTTCTTGCTCGGAAGGAAACTGCGTCACGTGACGAACCATAAATTTGACCAACTTAACGTGACCTTTGCGAAAAGCGGCCATTAAGCAAGAGATCTTTCGATTGTCTTGTGAATCCACGTCACACTTAGCATTTACAAGCAAATTGGCAACTTCAAAGTGACCTCCATTGCAAGCAAGCCACAGAGGAGAGTAGCCTTTCTTGTTTTTGACATCGACCATCGCTCCACCCTTGACAAGTAGTTCCACAAAGGTAGAGTGTCCCTTGTCGGCAGCGATAGTCAATGCGGTGTCTCGAGAAGCAGGCACTGGAGCAGCGTTCACTTCGGCCCCCTTCTCAAGCAAAACTCGACCAACATCCACATAGCCACCAGAAGCGGCTTCCATTAGTGGAGTGAGGCCTGTTTTGGCTCTGTGTTCGATGTTAGCATTGCGGTCGAGCAGCAGACCAACAACTTCAGTTCTTCCTTGAAAACAAGCCAAAGTGAGGGCCGTATTCTTATTGGTTTCAATGTAAGCATTGATGTCACTGCCTTTGTCGAGCAAAAGACGCACCGTTTCCGTGTGTCCATTCATCGCCGCCAACATGAGAGGTGAAATACCCAACTTGGAACCAGTGCGGGAGTTAATTTCAGCACCCGAATTCAGCAAAAGGTTGATGACGTTAACAAAACCACCGGAAGCAGCCAGGCTGAGAGGTGTGTAGTCTGAAACATTTCGATGCTCCTTGTTTGAACCGCGTAATAGCAGAACTTCGACTACATCGTATCGACCGCTTGAACAGGCTAAGGAAAGTGCAGTGTCTTTAGTGCGTTCAGTCTGAGCTTCCAGGTCTGCTCCATTGTTAGCAAGTAGATCGACAATCTTGTGGAATCCGTTAATTGCCGCAATCATCAATGGAGTGTGACCTTTCTTGTCTCGATGTTCTATATCGGCGCCTTGTTGAATCAAAAGTTTGACCATTTCTTCGTGACCAGAAGCGCAAGTGACAGTCAATGCGGTATCATGATTAGAATCGGTTTGTGAATTCAAATCAATCGGAGTAGAAGTCTTGCTTTTGCTTGTAGTTGACTGCGTCTGCGTGGTAGTAGTACGAGATTTGAGCAAAGATCTCTGGGCAGGTGGATTATGCATGTGCTGAACTGCCGCGGGCAGAGTAGGTGCATCTTGAGTTGCGGTTTCTACTTTCTTGTTTGATTGACTAACCGAGTTCTTTAGCTTTGTAATCGATTTAGTAGTTGTTGTAATCGGAGAAAAGTTGGTAGTCTGAATCAGTTTTTGCATAGATGCAGAAGTTGAGGGTTTATATTGACTCACGGAATCTGGAAGGGGCAATTGAGGCATCAAGGTGCCCACACAAACTGCGGTTGTTGGAGTCGAAGTGGTGTTTGTGTTAATCGAAACAGTAGCCGCTGTAGGTTGAATCTGCACCGTGGGTAGCAGAATCGATGAAGATGAGCTAGGGGCACACTTGAGTTTGGATACACCTTTTTGACTGAAAAAGTTCTTGTAACATTTGTTTATGTACTCAACATCTTTAGAAGTAAGAGGGGGCGAGTTCTCTGTGCAGTTCAAATCTGTCTTGCTGCTCAAGGTAAAATTGAATTCAGTAGGAAAAGGAACAAAGCTGGGTGTCATCGTGTTTGCGTTAGACATTAATTCGGTAAAAGCAGCAGAGTTCCCAGGAAGTACTAAAATAATTTTAAAAATTTATTATAAATTAGTAAACAAATAAAACCATACCTTCATGTGGGAACAAAACTTGAGGTATTCCCATTTGTGCAGCCGAGCCAGGCAACTCAAAAATATCGGCTTCAGTGAGCTCCGAGTCTTGATTGACAGACGAATCGAGTTCCCCTAGACCAAGTTGGGTCAGCTTTTCGCGGAAAAATGCAAATCTCTCGTCTTGCATCACAGGAGCAAAAGTATTAAGAAGATCTATCAAAGTTTCCGCGGCTGGATTGAATCCAAGTTCATTGGAAGCTTGAGTTGCCTTTTCCGACATGCTTGAACTTGCAATGCTCGATGGAGAGAAAATTGGAGTGGCTCGTGACAGATGACCACGAAGCATGTCTTCAGTGCACACATCAGTGGTGTACGAAATAAACAAGGTGGCAGCAATCACTTGATTGCGAAAAGCCAGCAACTTTTGCGAAGGAAGAATAGCAGAATTGGAAGCGTTCACCAACTTAGTGCTGTTCAACTCGATAACCTGTGTCATGTCAGCTAATTTCACCGGTTCTATAGTTGACCAATCACCGGGGTAATCTGGCATCACTGATGCAACTTGAAACGGTTTTTTGATGATAGTGAAAGCCGAAAAACACGGGTGGCCCAGATTTGGGTTGGCTTGGGAAGTCTCTTGTTCGGTGAGCTGACCGTCTGTTGAAGCACTACCGTTCTCTGAAGGCAAGGTAGCCAACGACACAGCATCGCCAATAGCTGTGTTGCTGTCGCTTTCTGCCACCTTCTCACTATCTGCGCCTTTAATAAATACTGACTGCATTTTCTGTTGGATCTGCGAAAAAAGTGGCCGCATGGTGGCTTGCAGATTTGGCGGTGACTTCGCAAGGTCCTTCAGAATATCGTCTAATAGAGCATCTTTTTCAGGTGACATAAAAAACTGAGCAGCCTTGATAAAGATGTCAAACAAGGCATCATCGGCGTATTCAAGAGGGAAGACAGTGCCATTCTTGACAGCAAAGATAGCCTGTTCTGGGTTTTCAAACGTGAATGCAAATTGATCCACGTTGGTGGCTTTGTCAACATGTCGCGGTGCAATCTCGCCTCCTTTGGCCGATTCCATGTCTTCATAATTTGAATTGGCAATTTCATGCTTCATAGGCGTACTTAGCAAGTCAAGCAATTTCATTTCTTCAACCAGATCATCGCTTATGCCAAGAACACCGTATGGATTTCTTGTGGTAATCTTAAACATCCGACAGAGGTCAAACAACCCGATATTTTGCATGCAAAATTTCTCAGTAACTTTTGAATTGTGACACAATTTCTTTAAGACCCATCCAGGAACAACGGCATCCATCTGAGAATCGATGTCGGAAGATGAATCAGTAGCAAGTTTTTCAGATATTCGTCTTCGACCCTGGCAAAAATGTTGAAATATTTCAATCATTTTGAGCCTCATATCTAGCCACTCGCCAGTAACACTGTCGACAAGATCACTGTTGAGAATCTCCAAGATATCTTCAATTAACTGACCAAACAATTGATCATCGGTAAAGGGAGGTTTGTAATGAGGCTTGAGAAACGAGTTGAAGATGCTATAGAAGAAAGCTGCAGCTATCTCGCCAGCTAAATCACTGTTTTCCGGGCCTACCGTAGAGACTTGTTCCATGAAGTGCTTTGCTAGTTTTGAAGGCTTCTCGTAAGAAACAGGTGGCGGAGAAGGGAATGGCTTGAGCTGAAGTGAAATCAAACCATTCGCTTCCATCTTGTTATCACTAGACAAGTTTTGAACAAAACTGTCTGAAAGACTTCGGTTCACCTTGGACTTGATGGCAGCGGGTAGCGGAGGGTCTGTCTTGTTAATTGTGTTCACATTACCTTGATGCATCATGTGCTTTATGTTGACCTGTGATGAGGGCGTTTTCTTGCAATTAGGAACGTACAATTTGCGATAACTTGAACATTTTTTCGATGCAGGAGGCTTAGGGTAAACCTTAAGAGTCGGGTTGCCCACCAGTTTGATATGAGATGGAACTGGTTGCGGTGGTGCAGGTGCAATCAGGGTTGGTGGGGGAGGAGGCATCTTCTTCTGCATCTTTACCCGGGGTGGATTGCTCGTTGGAACGCTCTTTGCTGCTTGTGATGCACTTGATACTGGCACTGACGTTGCTTGAGAAGATGACTGTTGCGAAGAAGGCCTTTTGGGCAGACTCGGTGCTTGGTTATCTCCAACTACTTGCTGTACGCAACCGGTGGAGCTGTAGAACTGGCCGTAGTCAATCAAAATCTGCACAACATTGACGTGTCCATTCTTGGCAGCTTCAATAAACATGGTAGAGTTGTCCTTCAATCGATGGTTAGGGTCGGCACCGGCTTGTAACAAAACCTCCACAACTTCGCCTCGCCCATTAGAGCAAGCTAAGGAGAGAGGGGTGTATTCATTGTTAGTCGACGCGAGGTTCACATCGGCTTTGGCAGCAATCAGTTGAGATACCACCTCAACACGATTCGCTTGAGCCGCTTTCATCAACGCGGTTTTGCCTCCTTCTGCACAAAAGTCAACCTTAGCACCAGATGAAAGCAATAACTTGACTATTTCGAGATGACCATTTTCTGAAGCCAGTGTTAGTGCCGTTTCGCCACTAGAGTTGATAGCATTGATCTTAGCCCGAGCTTTAAGTAATTTCTTGACAATTTCCAGGTGTCCTTCTTGTGCAGCTTCAATGAGAGGAGTATTGGAGCCAAGCTCGATGTCGGCGTCAGCCTTGATCAAGAGGTCGACCACTTCCGAGGCACCACCAGCACAAGCCATGAGAAGAGCGGTTTCTTTTGATTCTTCAGTGGTAGCATTCACCTTGGCACCGTGTGATAGAAGCAAAGCTACCATCTCTTCATGTCCTTCCCTGGCAGCCTCCATCAATGCTGTATAGCCTTCGTCGTTAACTTCTTCGATGTTAGCGCCACGTTGGAGAAGTAACAAGGCAAGCTCAACATGTCCACCACAGGCGGCAAGAGTGAGAGGTGACTCGAAGCTATCGGGAGGCATGTTGACTTGGGCACCCGAGTCCAGTAGAAGACGCGCCACCTCGACGTGACCATCCATGGAGGCTTCCATCAAGGCGGTATGCATCTCCTCGCCGCGGTGCAGTTGACCAGCACCCACCTCGAGCAGGTAGCGAACCATCTCGGTGTGACCCTTGTAAGCGGCAAGTGTTAATGCGGTCTCTTTGTACTCGTTCGAGTGAACGTTTATGTTGGCACCATGCGACACAAGCAATGTGACAACCTCGACGTGGCCCGCACTGGCTGCCTCCATCAGAGCAGTGTGGCCATTTTCATTTTGAGCTTCAATGTCTGCGCCACCGTTGACTAAAAACCTCACAATGGGCAAATGGCCCATTGCAGAAGCAAACATCAATGCGGTGTTGTTCTGTTTTGACTTGAAGTTGATTTGGGCACCGTGCTCCACCAGAAGCTCAACAATTTCCAAGTGACCATTGCTGGCTGCTTCCATCAGCGGAGTCATTTCTTTTCCACTACATTTGTTCAAATTGATGAGGGGGCTTGTCAGCAAAAACTTGACCATATCCATCGCACCAATGCCCGCAGCATAAGCTAAGAATTTATCCACATCTTTGCGTTGTAGCATTTCAGTTGTGTGGTCGTTAGCTGGGTCCGCTTTACCCTTAGCGCGAAACTGTCGTAACTTTTCATCCAACTCATTGGCAGTTTCGGTGCCTACCGCTTTAAAGGATAAAGGAGCACTGGACTTTTGACAAGAATCTGGTGTTGTCCTAACGGCACGAAGAACTTTCGATGGAAGCGAACTAGAAGTGGACAAATTCTTGTTGGCAGTATTGACTGGTGACGCGTAAGACAGATCACAGGTGGCACCGGGTGATTTCCCACCGCGGACCCGCATCTTTGAGATTGTCTCCCCAACTTCATCAAGTACAGTGTGAACATCAGAAGTAACAATCTGCAATTTGCGATACAAGGTCGAATCTTTGGACACACGAGCTATAAAAAACAATGTTTTTGAATATAAGCAAGTAATAACATTGAAAGAATACAACATACCTAATTGAATCGGATGATTTGATTCAATCGGAAAGGTGGTACCAAACTGTTCCAAGATGTCTATAGGAAAAAAACAATGAGCAAGATCCAAGCCGAAAAGCGTTCGTACCATTTTTGCTATGAGGAATAGCTTGATTGCTCTCTATTTCAAGCATATACTTGGTGTCTAACGAGGGATCGTCTTCTAAGATGAATGATTCAACCTGAAACAAAAATAAAGCATTTTTAAATTTTTGCATGAAATGTAAATATGCTGTATCATACAACAATTCAAAGACATGTATATATTTCAAGAATACAAATCAGGTAAATCACATATGTTGCATAAATAGACTAGACTAGATTAGTTGGAGAGAATTGGTATAGATCACATCACAATAGCTTCACAGGTAAGTGTTGACAAAAAGCAACAAGTCCATGACCATTATCACATTTGGTGACAATGGAGATGGACCGAGCAACAAACAGCAGCCATGCAGCCAATCACAGCAACAAAAACAGACAATCTCGACGTGGAGATGCAGGTATCTACGGGGAAGTACAAGCACACGTTGGGATAAAGACGAGCTTGCTGGTGGCGGTGGCACTGGCCACGAGACGACGCGGATATTGGGCGAACAACGAAACGAACAGATCACTTAGTGATGAAGAGATACTCGGCAAAAAGAGGCTGCCTATGGTGGCGAGTTCAGCTGTTGCAAATGCAGTCGTAGTAGCAAGTGCTTTTCCAAACAGGCAGCATACGCAAAGGCAAGAGATCCGTGCAGCGGCGGCACCAGTTTATTTAACAGATATACAGCCACTTGCCACAGTGCACTGCTCGCCGCAGCCAAGGCGTGCTGCCGATCAAGTCGAGCCGAGTGAGATGGTAGCACTAGCGATGGTGCCGTGTCAACCCACCGACGCTGCTGCAACTAGGCACAACAACAGCCGACACGCCGATGCCGGTACATGGAACCCATTCTCCTCTTTACCCCTTTCTTCTCTCATTCAAGAGTTCAAAATATATTTTAAGAGTTCAAGCACAACTCAATGATGCCAAAACGAAATACTTCCATTCTATTAAGGTAAACCTCTAAATTAAAATTAAATTAAAACTAAAGTATTGCTTCAAATTTTACTCTTCGAAATTACATGAAAAAGTGAAGCAAAGGGTTAAGAAGACAGTGTTCGATTTATGCAATACCGAAGTTACACTGTTTACAAAGTGAAGCAAGGTAAACTTGAAGCAACACTTTTCCTAACGGCTCAAATAACCAATGGATCATTATAAAATAGTCACAGATATGCATTTAATAAGACTCTGGGTTGTAGGTTAGAACTAAAGAATGGAAAGTGAAAATGCATCTACAAGTGTCACCATACGACTGGCATCAACGTCCAATAGAGAACCACGACAAAGATTTCCTACTCGAAACTAAAATTGGACTCTCTCTCTCTCTCTCTTCTCAGGTCTTTCTATTCGAACTCGGCATGTCTCTAGCAAACAATGACCAAGTGGCAAACACAATGACAGTGACGCGAACTGAGCGAGAGTAAGCACATCGAGTTTGTGAGAAATGCGTGCACTGGGCAAACAGGCCGACCGAGTCACTGGACAGTGGCCTGTTGGGCCGGCTTTGGAAAGGTGAAATCAAATAGCTGCAGTGAGAGCAGTGCGTGAGGCAGGATAGTGATTGCTCGTCTGCTAACTCATTGACAAATTAAAATCAGGAAGAATATCAAAGAGGAAGAGAGAGAGCAAAGAAAGTGGATAGTCATAATAAAACACTACTCCAGTGTGTGTGCCACTCACAAACGGAACGGACAGTAACTAACAAAATGGGTGCATCCTCAATTGATCGGTCAGTGGACATCACATCAGTGCCACCCCGAGAACAATTGCAATTCAATTGGACTATACAAATTATGAATCAAAATGTAAAACTAGATAGAAAAAACAGAACTGCTCCGAGATTTTGTGGGTAAAATAGATACTCGAGTTTAACTAGTTCACGTGGAGCGAGTAAAGGGTACGAAAAAACTAACCTCAGAATTTTCATCGTCACCATCCTCGGCAGCGTCGTCTTGGTGGTCTTCATCCTCGTCTTCTTCTTCATCTTCATAATCAACTTCGTCTTCTTGTGGTACATGTTCGATGTGCTCGAATGAACTGGCGAGATCAATTGGATCGATATCATCATCATAGATCACCTCATTCTCGCCATCCTCATCCTCGGATGCAAACAGTTCGGCCATCAGAGTCATCTTTTGGGAAGACATTGTCTGTAGATCAATGATATCGTTAGATGTGATGAGTTGCTCATCAAATAAAACCTTTTCAGACATAAAACATGCTACTTTTAATAATAATACCTGGGCCGTATATGTTTCGCTGGTAAATAGGTATGGTGAATTTCCATTGAGAATGCGATTTTCATTTTGCATAATAGTCTCGATATGATTAAGGAGAGCCTTCGAGTTGGCTGAAGGTACTTTAGACGAGGAACATGAGGTGGCAACCACACTGACTGGCTGTTCCATGGCTCGCAAAGCGATGCAGGATAAACGTTGAAGCTTGGTGGGCGATTTTGAATCAGTCTTAACATATTTAAGCCACTGTTGCAAAGAACTGGTGTTGGTGTTGCTAGTAGTGTGAGCAACAGTGACCGAGGTGGTAGCGGTAAAACTAGCCAAAGTTGAAACAATTGACGTGGACAAAATTGACTGATGGGCGCTATTCACTCGGTCCGGGGTGATCGAGCCCGCGGTGCAATGGCTAGATGATCCACCTGATGACGAGGGCATTTGACCTTTCCAAGCATAACCATCACAGCCAACTGAGCTCAAACTGCAACCGTCGCCGGGACCGAGATTGCCTTTACTCATCGACGATGATGACACTCCAAGCGAGATGGATCAGACATATAGCGGATATGCACTGGTCTGTAGTTACTAACTGCAACTTCGATAGTTGACTTTGGTTGAAATCAACGGACTTGCTTATAGTTGCGGCGAATTGATGCCTTCCAAACATAAACAATCTATTAACGAAAAAACAGTCTCAAAAGAGAAATTGACAAAATTGAGCCTCTTGAAAATGATTTATAATGCATAATTATAAGCATGCCACACCGCCTTGCAAGACTAGGACAATCACACTAACTTGTTGGAGGAAAGTTAGTTTAAAATCACAATCATCAAGACACATCACCGGGTTATGAAAGTGCACTGATAAAACAAGGGTTAAATCACAATGGATGGGCCTAAGTAGGCAAAATACAACGCCTCTGCGAAGTTAAATCTAAAAAAACAAAGCTGCTTAGCATAGAAATAACGTGAACAACGTTCTTTGGAGGACTTCGGACGCAACACACAAGCAGAAAGGCTCTCGAAGGGAGACTCTCTCAGCTCAGAGTGACTCCGATTGTGGAGAGTGTGTTCGGCGAGGTGGTGGCGGTCTGAGCTTTACGACTTGGCCATCATCACTGTTGTCTACAACAACTATGTGCCCAAGACACACACCCAACGCATCCTTCAAGTGATACTGACCTGGCACAGGTTAGGTCGAGGTCAGTGTTGTGTCTGGGTCTGCAGGTTTTCTTGGGTCGCGCTGAATCGCGGCTGTTGGCTGCTCACACCACTCGACTTCATTCACCAAAGAGAGGCTGGGAGAGAGAGAGGGAGCGAGAGAGGGAGAGAGAGAGAGAGAGAAACGCACGAGCAGAAGTGCTCACTTCTTTACTGGCTCGCTCACTCTGTGGTGGCAGCACGTGCCACAAGCACGGCTGGGCGCATCCACAGCCACCACCACTGCCAACTCTGCATCACTGGGAGGTCATTCGTAGAGTAGGTATTTGACAAGTGAGTTATCCCCGAAAGCGTCGTGTTAGGGCCTTAAGACTGAGACTTAGCTTTGCAAAATTTAATGACAATTTTTTTCAATTTGCCGCAAATAATTTTTCACAAAGTGTACCTAAATTAATTGTGTACTCTTACAAAAGTATTTTAGGTTGTTTTAAAATTTTGCAGTTATTATAATCATAATGTATACATCAACTATTGGCTACAAGATTTACTTATTTACGTATGATGGTATAGATAAATAGTGATTGATAAAATTGTAGTAGCGATGTAACACTTTAAATTGCCACGATTCTAATTCGACAATTCCAATTAATTACCACGGTAGCTCCCTCACATTTTTGTGTATGATGTGAGCAAGAGCTTATTTAAAACAAAATAAGTAATAAACCTCTCAATTTAAACATGATTTAGAATTTTTTTTGAAAGAAAATTGAACATCTGTGAACAAGAGCAGCGTATCTCGTCTCTTGGTTTCCCATTTCCTAATGCTATTTGACAAACCTAGAGATAGGGTTCCTTCTCTCGAATCATACCGAACAACGTAGAAAGCCTAGATTATTATTGATATATATCGATTGTCATGACTCATGAAAGTATTGGTAACCAATTGGTGCGGAGGAGAGCAACAGTTTGTGTCAAATCTGGAACCAGTCAAACTTCAGACTACAAAGCAGCGTGCAACTACAGGCACCAAGTACTGTCGCTAAAATGGACAATGTTAGATAGTTCAATGCACCACGCAAGAACTATGTAACATGGCACTTGAAGCCCAAAGGCAGTGAGTGTTGGGTGGTGAGCACCAACTTGTTAACGCCCCTCACCCCAATTAACACATCTTTTTTCACAGACCACTCGGATTCAATTTACCATAACACAACAAATAAGAATCATCACAACGATCACATATCAGGTGAAAAATAAGATTTGTGTTGTAAAATTGTTAGATGGAAATAAATGGAATAAATAAATAAATTTTGGGTATCAAGGTACCAAACAATAAAACTGTATCGATACATAACTTAACAATAAAAATAAAGGTTCTGTGTGTCAGTGTGGAGAAATCATGTGTTTTTTAACTTAATAGATTTTCATCACAAGTTAGAGGCGGGACAAGTTGCGACTAGGTCCGAGAGTGATGCGGAGGTTCAAATGGACAAGAGTGGACTGTGCGACGATCATACTGAAGCGAGCAAGTGAGTCGATCTACAGATGGAATGTTGTTGGGAGTGTTGGCTAGTTTTGTCTTCGACAAATTTAAATGACATACGATGTATACAGGTCAGACGCTTAGAAACAAGAAAAGTTTTTGTTTTTCGGAGTTAGTTGGCAAGTTAAACTCTTGATCATTCGCTAAAGTGAATAATTAAAAAGTGTTAAATTAATTCAATTAGAAACGAATCTAACCTGATGATAGTTGATCAACTGTTGCAAATGATGCTTGGTGATGGTCTTGCCGATAATCTGACCATCAATGCCAAAGAGAGTGTTGGTTTCGGGAAGTGAGTTAACTTGTTCCTGGTCGTCAGTTTGAATATTGCGTGGAAAAGGCTCTGGTTTGGCAACGATCACACCGAGTAATCCGTTAGATGAATGGCAAACCTCATGGGTATCATCCTCGACAACCTCATCCCTTGTATCATTGGAGGTGTCAACACTTTCCCGATTGCTATCGCCGCATGTACTGCCCGTTTCACTGTTTTGTCTGCTCCATAGTTTATCCAGATCATTTGAGAGTTCGCGGCTGGAAAGACAAGAATCGCTGCCGTTGCGACGAAGAGGAGATTGCTTCTCTAAGGAATTTCTTGTTGGTAGTCGTTTGCGAGCATGCGAACACTGGCACTTGCCACACTTGGATAGCTCTTCACAGGAAGCTGATCGATTTAAGTCACACTTGGATTGGGCAGGACAGGGACCATCCGCCGAACACTCCAACTCTTGCTTAATACTCGTCTCGCCCAGGGCCAAATGGGGTTCTTTTTCTCTAGTGAATAATGATGATTGACTGTGGCTAACATGAGGACTGCAGACATCACTATATGAAATGAAGCTGCTAACACTAGCATTGCCTGAAGGCGGCACGTAGACATCTGTCCAAAAGACGATATCCTTCACTCGACCCGATGGTCTCAATATCTAAACAGAGTGGAATCAAACTTGTCATATTCAAGCCATTATACAACGAACCACTAACCTCGTGTTTAGGCAAATAAAGGTAGTTTATGAAATTGTCTTTTTCAAGGTAAAAATATGACCATATCGAGATAGTCTTATCGTAAACATGATGCAACACCCTCTCTTGTACATTGTTACAGGTGAATGTGCCAAAGAGACAGGAATATGAGTGATAGAGGAGTTTGATCTAACAAAGACAAAAGTCAGTTAAAAATCAGTGGCAACCAAAAAGGGCACTTACCAGGAAGTAGACGTTAAATTCAAATTCACAAGGAAATTGCCTGAGCAACTGGTGAACGCAGTCAAGCCACTGAAGGAAAACGGGACACCTCTCGTTGGGCTCAACGTTTAGCGTGCTGCTGCGGCACCTGTCGGCAAACTTGTGGCCGAAGTGAAGCCACTCACGCTCAACCAACACCTTGAAGCCTTCCATGGTGCGGTAGTATGGATCGAGCATCAGTTCAGCCAGAGCTACTACTTGTGGAGTGCGGTCCCAACCATCTGAACAGTGAACCAACACTGGTCGCTCTTGCACACTGATGGCATCTACCACAACTAAAGCTGCGTTGAGAAGACTAGCCAAGTTGTGAAACCATTTGGTTCCATCCAGCATCACAAACCAACTGAAAACAATAAAATATGTGTGAACATGTACTGGCACTTAATGTAATGCATTCCTTACTTAGATTGATCTATCTGAGCAGCTTCACATATGTACCGTAAACTGTAATAACTTTTACGGATACTATGAATATTGTTAAGACCCATGTATCTGACTTCACACTTGTCATAGTAGTCCGGACACTCAGAGCCGCCGCCAACAGCCCGGTTGGCAATAGCGGCTGTGTAGGAACGCGCGTCCAAAATTAGCAGCTTCATTGTGCTCTCCACTTCCTGCTCTGACTTCTCCGCCAAATGGTTGACATTGTTGACTAACTGTGGCAGCGAGCCGTTGGAAGTGTTCATACTGCCATGTGTTATCCCGTTGGTGAGAAGTCCATTCACCTGATCATTCATGTCTGTGACAACAAATAATTAAATTTAACAAAAAAAAATTAAACTTGGCCGTACCGGTAGCAGTGTTGACCAAATGTGATTGGGCCAGGTGAGGAGAGGGGTCGCTTGAAGAAGCGCCATTGCAGAGGAGTGGAGTGGTGGCATGTGGCCGGTGTCGAGTGTTGCCATTGGTTGGGTCGGGCACGTTGCATATCTTCCACATGGCCTTCATCAGTCGCTCGTCTTGGCTACTTCTCCAGCCAAGCCAGCCAACCACCGGCTGACTAGAGCGTGCTATCACACATCCGTTGCGTCGACTGCGCCAAACCACCACCGGAATGCGTCGCGAGTAGCGATAGTTGGCCACCACCTCCAAGTCTTTATCGGTGATCTCAGAGGGAACTATAAAGTATTTGGGATAGCTGTCACAAAATTTAAAATCTTTGTTCAGATCACAGATGCGCCAATTCTCCGAGGCAAACTTCATTCTTTCAAACTCTTGCGAAACAAACCTATCTGAATTGGTGTACATTTTTTTCACTTCTTGATTGATACTAAGCAACTCTTTGATTTTATTGTCAAAAGTTTCGCTTCTGAAGGTTAGGTTTTTGAAAAATTGAAAACAGAAAAGGTTATCAATTTTGATATCTTGAACATCACACAGACGACGATACCACAAGTTAGTAGTGTCCGTACTTGGGAAAGCTAAAACAAACGACTCGATGTATTTGGTGAATACTACAAGAAACAATAAATCACGAATTTCAATCGAATCAATTCCGTTAATTGGCAAATTAATCAGTTGCTCTTGCTGTTGTCCATAATTTGAATATGGCGCTTTCACAAGTCTCGCATAGAGACGATAGTTTGTCAAATAGATGCAGTTTTGGTCGGTTTCTTCCATATCTTCAAGTACTTCTCCAGTCAACAGTGAAAACGGAACTCGATGCCCGGAGAATACATTTCCATTAGGCTTTGCTAAACACTTGACCGAGCCATTGGTAATATGAGTAGATTGTGATGCGCTTGACTTGTTCTCTACTTCTGACTTGGTTTGGCTTACTGATGTCGTTTCTAACTCGGGAGTACCGTTAGGCGATAATCTTGGCGTGTCTCCGTTTATTATTGCACCATCTTGACTCGAAATTCTACCATTTGTCTCCGTCTCTGGCTGAGTGTCATCACAAGAAACTTCTTTTTGGTGGTTCTCTGCCAGTAGCTCATTTGGCTGTGATTGGCAAGATTGCGATGCCGAGAAAAGCTCGGGCAATCCGTTGGGTTGACTTTCCACATAATTGTCAACTACATCGTTTTCACAAGGAATACTCTGCTCCTCTTCGATTTTCATGGTAGTAGTTGGTTTAGGCAACACACTCATTTCAAAGTGTTCACTAGAACAACTGACAGCGTTGGCTTGTCTCAGGTCACTTTCGGTGAGAACCAAAGACTCGGTGTTCATGTCTCCTTTAAAAGTAGATAAAAAGGGTTATTAGAACAACGCATGAAGAAAGCTGAAACCACTAATAAATAATAAAAGAATAGTTAGATAATCCCAAGTCAAGTAACGTCGTTGTTCCTCTGTAGATCAGCCAGCTATCTAATCTTATTGCTTAATCAACTAATTCTCTTTAGCAAGTCTTAATTGTACTATTGATAAGCAATTAGCATATATTTTTTTCACTCTTTGTATAAAAATGAGTCTTATATAATAAACTAAGTAATGAATATATGTATATTTTAAATACATATACATAAAACTCGATATAATTTTTACAAGATCGATGATCTAATATATTGAACTACATTATTGAACTGGAATAAAATTTGAGAAATAATACTATATAAAATTTCTACTAATCGATACAACATAACATGAGAACCCGATGGTCTAATTTAAGAAAACCCAATATTGTTTACTTACTATTTGAGGTATGATGACGTAAAAATATGTAAAGTTACTTCATTTAACACAAATTAAACACAATAATAAAAAATAGTTGTTTAACATACAAAAAGTTGTTGATAAGTTCAGGAAGCATTCACTAAAATGTTTTGTCACACAGATGAAGATGAAAACTGTTCCATTAGTTAATGGAAGCGACACAGTATTTAGCAATCATCGATATGACGTAATCCACATTATACGCACTTTAAATTGGTATCAATCGGTTAAGCAAGTGGAGCGGTGACCATCAGAGTTGAACGTATGAAGGGAGTGCGTTGCATTTGTACCGTAAAACGACAACAACCAAGTGGATATAATGGAAGAAAGAAATCAAGAAAGACGAAGAGTACTACATGAGACGCGACTTTGTGTGTAGGACACCCCGAGACGAGACGGGAGGAGAGCAGTACTGGTGGTGTCCTCCGCACGATCTGTTGCGATCTAGGGGCACACACCGCAATCGAGGCTAACCAGTGGCACCAGGTCACTGGGACGCGAGCACTTCCACCAGGCGACTCTGGGCGACACTCTGGCTGGGCCCCACTCGGCTTCACTGGTGGCACTGCTTGGGACTCGAGTCACTCGTCGCACTCCACTCCTCTCCTGCCTCCGTCACACTGCGCGACAAACATAAACATAAACACAAACTCACTATCCTGACATCACTTCTCCCTCCAGTACCACTGCCACACACACTACATTTCCATTACAATTTGGCATTGCAATCACTTGCAAAGAGGTGTGGCTTATCTATTTGCTTAGTGTTCTAACACTTTACTAACTACTAGTGTAGATAGGCCACACCGCCTTATTATTGATTTCTATGCCACTTTTGCTGCGCCACTACTCTCTGCTCACTCACCTTGGGCAACGCTCGGCCAAAGGAGAGAAGCGTAGAGTGGCACCTCTATGGAAACTGCTTAGGGATCGGAATACAGTCAAAACGATGTGGTCTGTCCGAAATAGACCACATCTCTTCCTAACTGATTAAGACCCTTAACAGAGCTAGCGTGGCTCGAACTCGTCTGGTTAGAGATGACTAAGTTATCACGGTAGTAGCACTCCACGTGCCCGATGCCAAGTCAAGCTTATGGGGCTAAACACATGCGTCTGGTCAATTTAAACTCTGCTGCAATTACATTTACTCTTTTTGGAATTTTTATTTAAACATAAATAATAATAAGAGAAAAGTGGGCTTGGGTCAAGTGGAAATTTAGTTCATCCCGTAGGACTCTTTGATTTTGTTGAGTAGGGCATCGCAAGTCTTCTTGGCATCCCCGAGAAGCATTGAGGTGTTGGGATTAAAGAAGATTGGGTTGTCCACAGCAGCGTAGCCCACGCCAAGACTGCGCTTCATCACAATCACTTGCCCGGACTTCCAGACGCGCAACACTGGCATACCGGCGATCACCGAGTTAGGATCATCTTCAGCTGCTGAGTTAACGGTGTCATTGGCACCGATCACAAGAGTGAGGTCGGTCTCGGGAAAGTCATCGTTGATCTCTTCCATCTCGAGTACAATGTCATAGGGTACACCGGCTTCGGCAAGTAACACGTTCAACTGACCAGGCATACGACCGGCTACCGGGTGGATGCCAAAGCGAACGTTTTTGCCTTGCTCACGAAGAACCTTAATCATCTCAGCAAGAGGGTATTGGGCCTTGGCCACGCACAAACCATAGCCTGGAGTAATAATAATGTTTTTGGCCTCTCGAATCGCCTCAACTGACTGATCCACGGTCCATTCAGTATGAGTGCCGGTAATAGCCAAAGTGGAAGTAGGGCCAGTCTGGCCAAACCCACCAAGTATAACGTTGGGAAGTGATCGGTTCATTGCCTGCAAAACGAAAATGAATGAATACATTCTTGCTGACATTCACTCTATACTTTAAATTTTACCTTGCACATGATATATGAGAGAATAGCACCACTGGATCCAATAAGAGCGCCCACAATGGTCATCAGGTTATTGTTTAGCATAAAACCTTCGGCACAGAGAGCCCATCCGGAATAACTGTTGAGCACAGTGATCACCACAGGCATGTCAGCACCACCAATGGCAGAGGTGAGCGTCACACCGAGAATGGCAGAGAGCGCAGTGGCACTTCCTAGCGAACTCAATCCCGCCAACTTGCTAGGGTCGGTCAAGAAGTAACCCATCGAGCCGGCACTAGCGGCAACCATGGCTCCGTTGATCGCGTGTCGTCCTGGTAGCAGTAACGGTGCTGAATTGAGTAGACCTTGCAATTTGCCATAACTGAAAATGAAATAATGAATAAGTAAACTAATTGAAAACAACTTAATGTGCATACGCAATGAGAGATCCAGTAAAGGTGATGCCACCGATAAAAGTTCCCAAGAAGAGAGCGGTCTTTATGGTCATCGCTGCTGGGTCAGTTGCAAACATGGGAAAGTCATGCAAATAGGTAGCGAAGCAGGTCAACACCGCAGCGAGACCCACTAATGAGTGAAATGCGGCCACCAACTGAGGAAGATCAGTAATCTCAAGTTTTTTGGCAATGAGAAGACCAAGCAAGCCACCACCAGTCATACAGGCACCGATCTGTGTTAACAACTCTGGCGAGAGGTCCATAAGGCCCAAGGTAGCAGCCAGACCACCAGAAACACCAATCATGCCAAGAGCGTTGCCGAGTCGAGCTGTCTTTTGCGAGCTCAGTCCAGCAAGAGCTCCTACACAACACAGCGAAGCTCCGAGGTAAGCCATCTGATTCACGTGCGATAAGCCATTGAGAGCTGCCATAGCATAAGCTCCCGTGAAGACTGCACCCGGAATGGCATAAAGATAGTTGTATTCAGGTGGATCCGTGGGTCGTTTGAACATGTCCAACATGCGTTGGGTAACCAAAAAACCACCGGCAATGTTGACTGTGGAAATGGTAAGTGCAGTAGCGCCTAACACCTGAGGTAGGGTCTGAGGCACCATACCACCGCCCATGAGAAGAAGACCACCAACCGCAGTTATACCAGAGATTGCGTTGGTCACCGACATGAGCGGAGAGTGAAGAGCTGGGGTAACGCCCCAGACCGTGTGGTAGCCAGCAATGCCTGCCAAACTTAACGTTGTGGCCATGGTAGTAAAGTCCGAATTGGGAGCCACTGCGCCAAAACCAATGATCGTACCTAGAAGAAAAGAATGACATTAGTCTGAACAACAAAACAAAATTTATAATTTGAACAAACCTAATCCACCAGTATAAAGTAGAGCTGTCTTCATAGTATCTTTGAAGTAGTCAGCCGGTAGCATCTCTTTTGGGGGTTCCTTCATTACTTTGGCCTCTTGAGGAGTGGCCACGGGCGAGGGTTGAATAGGAGGGGGTGGCCACAAAAGTTTGCCTTTCTCGAGAACTATTGAACCACGTACAACCTCGTCGTCTAAATTAATACTAAAGCGATCACTGTCCTTTGAGGTCATCGAAAGAAAAAACTTGCTAATATTGTTGGAATACAAAGTTGAGGCCTGAGTTGGCAGTTTAGAGGGAAAGTCGGTAGATCCAATATGAATCACACCTTTGTGAGTGTAGATTTGACCCGGTTTAGTGGTTTCGATGTTGCCACCGTTCTCCGCGGCCAAGTCAACTACCACCGAGCCAGGTTTCATTGACTCAATCATCTCCTTGGTGATTAGCACAGGAGCTCGTTTTCCTGGAATAAGTGCGGTGGTGATGACGATATCCACTTCCCGGCATTGCTTGGCAAACAACTCTTTTTCGGCTTCGAGAAACTCCTTGGACATCTCCTTGGCATAACCACCAACGCCTTCACCTGATTCCTCAAACTTGAGTTCAAGAAATTCTGCTCCTAACGACTCAATCTGTTCTTTAACTGCCATCCGAGTGTCAAAGCCTCGAACAATGGCACCCATATTCTTAGCAGTGCCGATGGCTGCCAAACCAGCCACGCCTCCACCAATGACCAACACCTTAGCGGGAGGTACCTTTCCAGCGGCGGTAATCTGGCCAGTGAAGAACCGCCCAAAGTGATTGGCTGCTTCGATAACGGCTTTATAGCTGAAAAACAAATCAAATGATTAGGAGGGAAGTAAGGAAAATCACTAAACCAACCCAGCGATGTTGGCCATTGAACTAAGCACGTCGTAGGTTTGTGCGCGCGAAATGCGTGGAATGCAGTCCATGGAAAAGACATTCATGTTCTTTTTCGCCAACGCGTCGATCAACTCCTTATTTTGTGCCGGAAAGAGCATGCTGACCAAAGTGGAATGGTCCCGAAACAGATTGATCTCATTGTCGATCACTGGCGGACGAACTTTCAAGATGATGTCAGTGTCACTAAACAGTTTGGGGCGTTGCACAATGTGAGCCCCGGAAGCCTCGTACTCGGCATTACTAAACTTGGACTCAGAGCCAGCATTTTCTTCGACCAGCACT
Organism: Papilio phestus; assembly: GCA_018231625.1. Lineage (NCBI taxonomy): Eukaryota > Metazoa > Arthropoda > Insecta > Lepidoptera > Papilionidae > Papilio > Papilio phestus. Next base: position 48,483 of record DVQH01000026.1, read on the forward strand.
TGAATACCCTTCTTCTGCAGTGTCGAAACAGTGGCGGGAACTATAGCAACTCGACGCTCACCTTGCCAAATCTCCTTTGGCACTCCTAAAAGTAGGATTAATCATCAAATATATCAATGTGTGGTAATAATACCAATTCGAAGATTTTTGTATAGAATCTCAGACTTGTCCGACACAACTGGACTTGCCGACTTTTGTTGTTGAAGACGGGCGCGGCTAGAACGATAACCCTTGACAAAACCTTTTCCTATCGAGGTGTGTTTGAGAATCACACGATGAGAGCTAGCTACTAGAACGTGCATCGTGGTCAGTGTTTCGGTAGGATACAATTATTATCAAAATAAAAGCACGAATGTCAATGTGAACACAGTCAATGGTAAGATGAGGAGATCAACAACACTGTCGAATGGTGGCAATCGACTGACATCAAATGTGTTAGGCAACGCGCGATCACAAACTGTACCATGCACAAGAGCGACAACTCGCAACAAAGTTCTCATTTATTGCCAACCGGCGAAGAAAAAAGCCATCGACGAAAGACGGCAGTCACACAGTATCGCTTCTCCACTGGCAGAAGCATGCGTTAGTGTTGTCATTAATCCTTTGGTCCCTTGCTTGGCAGGCCTAGTGTCTGTGCACGAGGTACCTTTTGCAGGCAACCTCTGACACAAGCGCGCGGCGGGTCACACATTCAAGTAGTTTAAGTCACTTAAACTTAAGGCGGGATTTCTTCTCGCTTGCGCACACGTAGAGCGATAGGATGATACTGATAGCGATTGTGATTGCGACTGCACTGGTCGATGCGAGATAAGCAAGTGACGTGAGATGCAGCAGCACACAATGACGATGGCATCCACTGCCGGCAACTGGATGGAGGCACAGTGCCACTAGGCTGTCACCAGGCTCAACAGACCAGTGCCATGGTCTTTGCGGCGTTTGTTGTTTTCAATTTGCCCACCATCGATGCGTAGAGTGCACCATCGATACTCACCGCAACTGCGCTCCCTGATGCAAGCGAGGTGAACCTCTTCTCAACGCCAGATAAGAAGTGTCAACTTTGTCTCTTGGATCGTTCTAATTTTTTCCACCTTCCTCTCATTCACGTACAATTATTTACTCTAGCATCATGGAAAGCGAAGATTACGACACCGATGACACCTTTCATGCAGTGGAGACTTTTTTAGATCAGCCTTTGCTGAACTCCTATTGCAAAGTGTCTCATCTGGTCAGCCGACCCGAATTGCTGAGCCATCCTTTTGAGTATATGACAACACTAGTACAGCTGGGTTATGAACCATTGCCGCCCAAACTGACCAAGTCCATCTTCGGTCGCACTCAGCTTCAACTTCCTGGTTTTCTTACTTACATGAAGTACATCGCTAAAACGGATGGATTTTTTGGAATCTACCGAGGACTAAGATACCACATTGCTTATACGATTGCGCATCGATTTGTATTCATCAATGTTAATCAGTACCAGAAGCAGCACTTTTTCCCCGAGTTAAAAGAGAAGGGTGCCAAGTACAAGAGTGTTGAGAATTTGGCACTTAGCATTGCGTGTGATTCAGTAAGCACGGTGGTGACTTTGACCGTGACCTACCCTATTCATCTGATGATGGTCCGTGCCATGGCGCAATTTATCGGTCGCGAGCAACACTATGACTCGGTTTTTAGTGCCATTGCCGACATCTTCCAGACAGGTGGCATTAGTGGATTCTACGCCGGTTTTGTGCCATTTGTGCTTGGCGAGTGTGGATTGGTGGCATTAGAGGCGTCCCTAGCCTATTTAGTGTACACCAAGTTGGACCAATTTGAAAGTGTGAAGAACAGTACACTAGTCAGCACAGTAGTAAACATCATTGCCCGTTCGTTTGTCTACCCTTTCCGGTTAGTGTCCACGGTGATGTCATGCAACGGGTCCAACGCTCGCTCACTGGCCGCCTCAGCTTACACCGCACCCGAGTATCGCAACTGGGTCCACTGCTGCAAGACTCTGTGGAGCCGTGGCGAGATCAAGCGAGGCTCATCTCTCTGGTGGCGCTACCAACCGATCACCTCGTCACTCATGTTTCCCATGCAACCCTTGCCTCGGCTGCCCAAGTCACCTAAAGAGCTCTGAACATGAGAAATACCCAGCTGATCGTAAACATATGGTCGTTAGAATTGCCACCGAGCACACTTTAGTTCCAGTTTAAACTTTTCATGTATTGTCATGCTTTAGAAAAAGACAAACTGATAATAAAGTATTGTTTACGCCGATGACTTAGCACAAAAGAATATTATTTTGGGAAACAATAATTGATTGTGGTAACATAGAATGAGATGAGGCATGAGGATGCGTTCCGATGAGATTGCTTGCTTGACGAGGGGTTATTCTAAGCAAAGACGTCCTCTCGGTCGGTGCCAACGTAGTCTGACTCGTCAATTGTAGTGAAATTGGAGAAGTGAGCTGTTCGATGAATCTCATGGTAGAATACCTTGGGGTTTGCTAATTGTAAGTCGTATTTCATGGATGAATCATGCCGCACACCTATAGATCACAGATATTTATTAGATTAGCCATTTTTCCAAATTTTAAACAATTAAATAACACCTACCCATAAAATTAAAGTTCCACGATCCTTGGGCCGGTACCATGTAAAATCCGAGAAAACGATCGGAAAGTAACATCTGAACCTTTTCGTAGTGAGAGGGAAGATATCCTTTGGGATTGTTGCCTCGATCGTTGTTTTGACGTCCCCACTCAAAGCCACTGGGTGTGAGTTTATAAGCGGTCAAGGAGCACGAGCCGGGCGTAAAAGAACATGTGATGATGATGGTCTTTTCAGCATCCCACGCCGAATTGTCCGCCATGATCTTAGCGTGCGTGGTTACATCTTGAGGAGAAAGCTGAGGCAGCTCGTTGGGTTGAGTGTGAATCCAGCCTAGTGGCTCGAGTTCCGAAAGATACTCGTGCGAGGGGAGTTGGGAAGGTAGATGCACAACTTGGTGAGTGCCCCATTGTGGTGGCATCACGATACATCGAATCTCTTTGACTTGCGGGTTGTCGGGCGGACTCACTCCATAAATGTAACCAGCTATCTGGGTGCGCAAATCTGATATTATGATAAATTTTTTGAGCACGTTCTTAGGCAAAATGTAGGTAAAGCCAGTCTCTTTGATATCATCAGAAGAGACATAGATGTGCTTGGTTCGCAAGTGCAAATTGGTAGCGGAGATGGCTCGAATGCGCCACTCGGTTTTGCTGGCAAATGATTGAGACTCGTAGTTGCTGGTGGTAGAAGTGATGATCTCGTCGCCATGCTTGTTGACCGTTCGTGTTGTGACCGCTGTCAGTTGCGACTGCTCCTTCGTTTGCTTCTCAATTTCGGCTATCTGCTGACGCTGTGCAGAAGGTGCCGAGATTTCCATTCCAAGAATGATGTCTCGAATCTCAGACTGAGTGAGCGAAGCAACGTTGACGTTGTTCTTCTTGCCATAGTCGGCTAAAATCAAATCCTTCAACTGCACTTCCACCTTAATCCACTCTTCGTCGGTAAGACTGGGCCATATGTGGTGCGACTCGGTAATAGTAGTCTTGTCCGGTTTCAAGACTACTTTAGTGCGTTCGTTGTTGACATGGAGAGCGCGCAAAATCAGAATCAAACGAGAGAAAGCGGTGTATGACGAGATAGTTTTCAGCCAGTCGTCGTAAAGATTAAAGAGAACCATCTGCGGTTCAGTTGCTTTCAAAATCAAATCACCAAATTTTTCAACCTTAAGACATGCTTGGAAAGGCAATTGAAGTTCACTTCCTTTGATCACAATATTCGGAAAATCAAGCAAATGCACCTAGTAATTAAAATGTGTTAAAGATTTGTTCCAGAAATGGGAAACCGAGTAGCATTATATTTAGCTAAAAAGCCAAGCATACTTGGTACTATGATACTGAAGATGATATTAGCTAAAATTAAGATAACTTTGAGCATAGTAATATACGCGAGTAGCAAAATGCTAGTCAAGTATAGCTCAAAGTTTATTCCATTCTAGCTTGAGGTTTTCTCTATTATGAAGTCAAACTTACCTCAAGTGGATCCAACATTCCTTTCCGAGTGACAATGATTTGCTTAGGCTGTTCTTCCACCGGCAATGAACGAATCAATGCAGCCACTTCTTCTGCTGTCTTCCATTTGGCAAGTTGACCAAGACGTTTCTGACCAGCCCACACACTAGTGTGAATAATTTTGAGAAAGAGCTGACCAGTACGCGGGTTGAATATGAAAATGGCACCATTGATGGGCTTAGTAGTCAAGTTGCCTTCGAACGTCTTGTGAATAGTTACACGGTATACGTTGGTGTCATCCACAAACCAAATGATCTGGTTTGAGAAGAGCTCTCCGTAGTTTTGCGATGAAAGATAAGGTTCGGTGGGCTCAGAAGAGTAAAGTTGAAGACCCTTACGAATTCGTTCGCGAAGTACGTAGAGGGCAGGATTGGCCTTCATTATCTTGGCCATCGCTTGTTGAATTAGTGGTTTGGCCCCAGGAAACCAATTACCGTAAGCGGCGTGAAGGTTGTAAGCGAGATCAATAGCAATGAGTACACCGGTAGGTGAAGGATAGATACTCATGTTGTCAGTGGTGTAATCGAGAAACTTGGCCCGAGCATAACGCTCCACATCGTGTGAGTCGTAATCTCCCCAGCGGAGTTGCACATCGATCCAGTACTTCTGTGTGTTGGTTCCATCCATCACATCCTTTGCGTCGGCAAGAAGCGAGGGTCGAGAGACATTCCACTTGTAGGCGGCAAAGAGAAGGATGTCCGCACAAGAGCTATTCATCTTGTAAGACTTGCGCGGGTGAATTGTCTCTTTCTGTACTGTCTCAATCTCGAGAGCATCGAGCTCTTGATCAAACACTTGACAGAGATCCATCACGACACTTTCGTGAATCTTTTGCCAAAGATGAGCACGGAAAATCTGAATAAGTGAAATCTTCAAAGTAGGAATCTTGCCATGCATGAAAATGCCGGTCAAATCGAGTTGCACTTGGAAACCAACATATACGTTGGCACGGTTAATGGTTGGTGACCACCACAAAGTGAAACGTCGATTTGGAATTTGGTTCAAACCAGAGCGCTGTGCGTTAGTCAACTTTTTGTACTTCATCGATTCTTCAAAGCCACTGGCTTTCTCCCAGAAAAGACCTTCCCATGTGGGGAAGTAAGTTCCTTTGAAGAGAGTATGTTCAAGAATACCTTCAACGCCTCCAAGAGCTTGAATCATGTCGGTTCGATAGTTGTTGAGATTCCATAGTTTGCCATCATGGCGTTGATGAGTCCACCAAAAAGGGTTTTGCTTGAGAACCTGGTACTGTTTAAAATCGGTGCGCACTCTCCATCCTTTGTCATATGCCAGTGTGTGACGATCCTTCTGGAACAAAGTGTTGATTCGAGGAATGCCACGGTCCCAACTGTCTTCAAGATCTTCAAGGGTAAGTCTTCTGTTCTGAGCCAAAGCTTCCTGTCGTTTTAAAGCATACTCAGCCCAAACTCGTTGTGAATCAATAAATTCGGTTTCCCAAGGTTGAATGTATCGGTACAAGTTAGGAATAACTTGATCCTCATCGTGTGACATGCCAGATCGAAAATGAGTGATACCGACGTCAGTTTGCTTAGACCAACGTAGGTCAGATTGTGGTATAAGCACGTGACCCATCGAAAGCATTCCAAGACCACCAAGCTCTTTAGGAGTATAAAATACAACCGGAGGAAAACGACTAGGCATCTTGGAGTTGAGACCAATCTTAATACGCGTCTGAATTTTGTTTTCACATTTGACTAAAAGATCAAGCAGTTCTTGCGTGTTAACCACTGCCTCGCGATAATATGTCATCAGACCAATCAATGCAGTGTTCCACTTGTTAACGATCTTAGTAAACGTGGTTGAGCCAGAAGCCATTAGAATTTGGCGTACGCGGTTGTGAAATCGTTGCATCGATTCATCATCGACGCGAAGGAAACATTGAGCTGTTCTCTCTTTAGTCACTTCATTCTGCAGGTTCCAAACACCATCTTTATGGATGAACTCTTCCAGTTGCATGCGACACTTAGGCAAAATACGGCATTCGAAGCCCGACATGTTGAACAGTAAGTTAGGATTATCTTTGCTGTAGACTGAGACAAAACTGCCGTCCCAGTTGATTGTAGTTACAGATCGAGGTAAGCGATTTTTAATGTCCCAAAAAACCGCTCTGCCCAAGTTGACATCGTGCTTCATTAACCGCATTCGAGCATCACGTGGCCAGCATTTCTTATTATTGTAGCCAACAATGTTTTCATTGTTGGGGTCAGGATGTTCAGTCAAATAACGCTGAATCAAATCACGTGCTTCTTCAGCACTGAAACGGAAGAATATATGTACTCGATCAATGTAACGAGAATAAAGTCGAATTGGGTGCGAGATCTCTGTAGCCACGTCTTGGTAAGTGAGGAAATCGTTAGGTAATTGTGGCGGACCAGCCATCTCACTAGCTCGCTGAAGACCAAGTACCAGCAGATCTAACACTAAGCCATAGTACTGTACTATAAACGAAGAAAACTGCAGACCACGAATAATGCCGTACGAGTTAGTGTGGTTCATATCTTTGTAGTTAATCACCACGTTGTTCTTGGCTGTCATGTAGTCGGCAATATTGTGATCGACAATTAATCGCAACAATCGATTCAGTAAAGTCAAATCAATTTTTTCATACATCTTCTCATAGCGTGTTTCAAGCATTACATTGCACTCTTGCTCAGAAGTGTCCCACACATCTTGAAGATTGTTGACGCCCTGACACCACTTGTAAACCAACAGTGGCGGAGGTTCTGAATCAGCTGGCTTAATCCAAGATGGAAAAAGGTGCCGCTTATCTGCTTCATACCACAGATACTGGTCGAGATACGCATCAGTGATCTTCTCTAAAGGTTCGACATCATACACTGGAATCAAATGCGAGTACAAGTCCATGAATTCAATGCTAACCTCACGAAAAGCACGTTGAGTTAGTAAGTGACGCTTAATTCGCGACAGTGCCTCGTGTGGATTGTCGTAAGCTTGCTCGATAAGACCGAGCTCTTCTCGTTGAGACTGATTGAGACGGCTTTTTACAGAATAGGCTTCTTTAAGTCGTTCCAGAGCGAGAATGAGCAGTTTGGTATCATGCTTGTAAGAAAGCGGAGGGAATGGAATTGGCGAGAAGCGACGACTTTCAAGCCAATGTACGGTGGTTGTGTAGATGGCCACTGCCTCTTCTGCACTCACGTACGGGCCATCCTTCAGGTAGTTGTGTTGTCGCTCTTGCTCTGCCTTCAGATAAAGACGAGTTAATCGGCCGAGGTTCTTTTTGCACACCGTTTTGTCGACTGTTGCTCCGCGCCGAATACGTTCGCGGTTGTAGTGAGCAGTGTTGGTCCACCAATCAGCTTTCATTTTGACGTATCGCAAAATCATGTTTTCAATTGGAATGGGTAAACCTGGTACCTTCCAGGGAATGTTGGCCTTCCAACATCGCCAAGCTTCACTGAGATGCTGCAAGATAGTGCGCGCCTTTTGATGCTTGATTCCTTCGGGCATCATATCGATTATGTCGTGCATAACTGAGGCACGCAACTCAAGGTCAAAGTGTGACTCTACCCGCTGCTTGGTCACCGTCTTGGCAACACCTTTCGAGTGTCGGCCTTCAAATTGACGTGACAGAAGGTTTCCAAGCCACCTTTCCAGAAGTGGGGTGATACCTCGCATAAAGAAAAGCCAAACACGCCATCCAGGTGCCCAAAAGCCACATCCAGGACCTTTTCCAACCGGACCGGTGTTAAAACGATAGTAAATGAGATGCTTCAAATCCTTGCACATTCGTATCTGTCTCATGAGCTTGTACTTATAGCGATACATTCCGGTCAATTGACCGACATGTGCAAAAATGTACTGGATACCATCAGCAAGTTGAAAAGCGTCCACATTGTTCAAACGATACTGAACGTGACTGTCCACAACAAGCTTGGTCAAACGAAGAATCTCGCGGCAAAGATGAAAGGCATTGCCAAATCTAGATTTCTTACGCTCCTTGGTAGTCAATGTCTTCACAGGTTTAAGATTAAAGTTGTAGTCCAAATGCAAATAATTTAAATTCTTTCGATGTATCAATAGATTTAGCATGTTGTAGCCTTGACGACAAACTTGCAAACCTGCTTCTACCCAATCAATAGTGGTAGATTGAAAAAATTTGGTTGATTTAAACGAGCGAAATAGATAGCGTTTCTTCTGTGGTTTTGGGTGACGGTGGTGCAAAGCGTTGAGAACAAAGTATTTCAAAAGTTTTTGATAAGAAACTCGAACTTTGACTGGCATGCCAGGAGGACAATGCTCGCGGTACCAGCTCTGTACCAAGGGCACATCCAGTGCACGCCTACTTCGTCCAGACCGAAGGTTGTAGGGACGAGGGGCCCAGAGTAGAGAGATGCCGTTTGCGGTGTTATCGGTATAGAGAGGACACTTGGTGAGAAGTGGCTCGACGTACTCCGGCAACGTGAACGGTTCTTCTTCGTCTTCCTCAGGCAACGGTTCATACGAACGATCAGTGCGACTGTGCGATATGGGATTGATCAGTGGATCAAAGTAAAATGCTGGCAAATCGGGATCTTCGGTTTTAATGAAAACAACGTTTGGAGTATGATACCTGGGGAGAAATAGATGTAAGTGAATTCAGCAACTCAAAAGTAAAAAATCCCTTAACTATGAGAGTCAATACGCAGTCACAACTAAAATTATTTTTCACAAACAAACATATTAGTTATATGAAAAATTTCAATAACTTAAAAGAGTTAGTTTGTGAACTGCAAATAAAGACATTTATAAAAAAATAGACATACCATGAAAGGTAAACATAATGCGGCAAGTTGTTGTAGAGGTAGGGAAATGCTATTCGATATTCAGTCCGAATAGGTTGACGAATGATTATTTTGTTAATATCGTTGAATTCATTCCAGTCTTCATCGGCGGGATTGATGTCTTTGACAAGAGGCTCAAACTTGGGTCCACCTGGAATGGCCATGTTTAGACCCTTTGCGGTAAAGAACGATTTCAAATCAAAGAGGTAAAAGTAATTAGTGTCGACCAGATCGGTGAGAAGTTGGTTGGCTAGGCGATACAGATCGGACATCTGAGGCAATGTCAAGTTCCACCGACGGTAAGAGGTGCCGTTGACATGTTTGGTATCGACCAGAGGCTTGTGATCGTAAAACCACTCGAAGACGTGTTCGTCTTCGTCGGGATCGAGCTCCATTTGAATGGCTTCCAGTGGCTCTACGTCGAGAATGTTGTCTGCGTAGTCGAGAGGAGGCTCTTCGTCATCGAATGGAGGGAATCGCATTCGCTTGAAATGTCGCCGATCACGCTTCTCACGTCTCATCATCACCCACATCGTACCCCATTGAGCTATGAAGATTGGCTCTACTACCCAAGGAATCTCATTCACAAAGGTGATCGCACCAGTAATGTGATACAACACATTCACCTCGCGAATCTGCTCCCATGGCATAGGCATGTTTTCCAGTAATTTCAGCACTGCGTGTGGCACATACTTCAATGCTCCGAGGTAGACACGTTTGTCGTGACGATACTTCTTCGAACTCATATCACCATGATCTCGAATGATCTTTCGCAAATGCTCCGGTGGCATGTCTTCCTTTTGGGCCTCAACAAAACCAAACTTTTTCTTTTCAGAATAGCGTTTCGCTTGAAGCTGCTGCCACTTTTTGGACTTATCCTTCAATTCTTCCTCACTAAGAAAGCCAGTGTTGCTTTTTCCAAACTCATGAGAAGTAGGAGTTGCATGATCACCGTAATGAGGTGCTATGTTGATGGAGGGCATCGGTGGCAATCCCGGTGGTGGTGGTATCATCGAGGTGCCAGGCATTCCCGGTGGGGGGGGAATATGATGTCCATATGGAGTACCAAGACGGCGTTGCATTGCGAAGTGCATGGGCGGAAATCCAGTAGCCGGAGTCATCTCCGATGGCTGGTATCCCCCAACAGGGGTCATGTTTGGGTAATGACCAGACATGGCTGATCAACCTATACAACAACAACAAAAAATTGTATTATTTTCAAGACTGATTTTTTCTTATTAAAAAATGTCACTACTTACCCCGGGGTAGCTTATTTGATAGAAACACTGTCAAGCAGCTGATGTAATTGAAAAGCAGGAGTTGCCTTGAAGAAATGAAAAAGGGGTATGAAATAATATAGAATGTGAAAAAGCGGTAAGTTGGCTGAGCCGGGTATCAATCACACAATGCGGTCCGCACAGTGCCTCCGAGCTGTACATCAATGACGTTCCATGCTTGGCAAATTGCAACCAGTTCGCACGGTGTCGTACAATCAAAGTGCCAGCCCTGACTCGGCACTACATCATCAAGGGAGGGTCTTAGTGAGCAGTTCACTTCGGCAAAGCACATACGTGGCCATTGAACAAAAACAGTCAGCTGTTGTGTCCAGCTCCTCCTCTTTAGAAATGTATCCCAAGTAATGGCCGGTATAGAGTGAAGTGAACAGGGTGAGTTCAGTGTATGTTTGTCTCTATGTAGAAGACGATATGTTTGAGGAAAAAGTGTGGCTAATTTGTTGAGACTGACTACGGTAAGGTGTGATAGGCCACACCTTTTTCAAACAAATGCGATGCGTAGATGTGCGTCGCCGTGGAGCGTTGCAGTCCCGCCCCCAGCTTTCCTTTTCCTTCGCCTCCTCGCCCTCGCCGCCACTGAGCGCCACCATCTTCGCCTTCTCTCGCTTCACTTCTCTCCCTCTCATTCCTGCTCTCCCTCTCTCTCTCATTTTCTCTCCCATTCTCTCTCTCGGTTTGGTCTCATACCAATCCGGCTTTGTACCTCGAGTCTTACATCGATCCAAGTACTCATCAAACCCCACTAGGAGATCATCATGGATGACCTATCGAATCAATTTGGCGGCATTAATGGCTCAGCCCGAGGATCGGCTCAACCCAACGATGAAAATAGGTTTGTCATGTTTGCTATCCGCGCTAACCATATGGCACGTACCTGGACCAAGGTTTCAAGTTAGATGTCTTTCTCAAACCATATACATTAACTAATAATATAATTCTGGAATTTCTTAAGTGTTTACTACATTGTTATATATGTTAGGGTTTATTTTTTAGGGTACACGTTGGCATTTTTCTTTATTTTTATCATTCATAATATTACTAACTAATAAAACAAAATGAAACGGCAATTTCATGTAATTTTGTATAGAATTTGCTCAAATGATCCTAACTCATCAGATACGAGCATACATTCAAGTTTTGTTTTGCCACCAACGATGTTAACCACAGTTTTTGTTGACTGACCACTCACACAGGGTTCCTTGTTCGATGACCTATCGGGTGCATGGGATCGTTGACTTGCAATCGGGTTGCGGCCAACCTTGATCTCTGACTGCCTCGCCACTGATGTTTAATTAACGCATTGTTGATAATGATTGTTTTTGTAGAAAGCTGTTTCTTGGTGGTCTTAGTTGGGAGACAGATGAAAGTAAGTGAAATGTGACTTGTGGTTCTTATCAAATCATATTTACCCACTTGTTCTTTGTCTTATTTTTCTATTGTAGAGGATGTATTTGATTATTTCAATCAATTTGGCAAAGTGGACAAGGTTACCATCAAGTATGACCTTGTTACTGGCCGCTCTCGGGGCTTTGGTTTTGTGACATTTGTCAACGAGGACGCCGTTGAGTCGGTAAGTGCCATTTTCATGCTCATTTGTAAATTATTAGCTAGAGACTATTGTTTAATATTGAAAAAAAGATGTGATAGTAACGATTTTATTGTTGAAGGTACTGAAAACTGGACCACACATGATAAAGAATCGTCCAGTGGACCCGAAACGTCCTAAAGGCAAAAGTGGAATGAAGAAAATTTTTGTTGGCGGAATCGATGGTGACATGTCGACCGAGGAGATTCGTGCTTATTTTGAGAAGTTTGGCAACGTAAGTTTATTATAGTTATTTGTGAATGAATGTTTTATAGTGTAATAATTGCAATTGTTGCATTAGATTGAAAACATTGAGCGTCCATTTGACCGTCAGCGCAATCGAAGCCGCGACTTTTGCTTTATTATCTACGAGAACGAAGGCTCAGCGGAGTCGGCCATCTCATCACCGAAGCAGGTGATCGGTGGGAAAGAGTGCGACATCAAGTTGGCTCACCCACACCGCAACCCGAACCAGATGAACGGTGGTGGGATGGGTCGTCGAGGTGGTCCCAGTGGCCAGGGTGGCTTCTTCAAGGGTCGCACCCAGAACATCAACGGCAACTGGCGCAACTCGGAGCACGGTGGGGGCGGCAACTATCGCGGCTCGGGCGATGACCGCTACGCCGACACTCAGTTCCTGACCAACATCGACACGATGCCAAGCAGCAATTACTCTGGTTACAAGACATACACCAACTCTAACTTTTTCCCCAACTGGAATTACTAAGGTACTGCGCTCTACTTGATCGCATCAACTTGCCATTTACTAATGCAATGTTTCCTCAGAGTATTCTATCAACTGTTCCCATTTAATTTTAATTATCTCTTCTTTTCTTTATTTTATTCTTCACACATCCAATATTTATATTCTATCGATATATCTCTTTTTTCAAAAAATCACTTTTCCCCAATACAAGTTATGCAAATATATTTATCAAGGAGTCTGATTTTGGAGCGAAGTAACATTGTCACAATGTCACCAACAAAACATTCGATGATCTCAACTACCAGTTGAAAGTATCGAATGTTTATCTCTCAATTTTGTAACGACCTATTTTCGAATCTGTTTCATAATGCCTCAAGGCTTTCATTGAAATCATGGTTCACCACTTTTCATGATCACTTGTATGTTGAGCGCCACATGGGATACATAATGTTCATCTCCCTGTTATGATTTGCTGTTTATATATCCTTTATATATATTTATGACGCACAACTCGCAAGTGAATTGTTTTTCTAATGCAATGTGTACAGTCAATGCGAAAGTTGTTTCTGAATTTCTATAGAATTCCCAAACCAATCTGTCACCGTGTCTCGATTTCTTGTCTGTCTCATTGTTTTGTGAATCAATGAATATATTTCTGTACTTGTACATATTTTCTATATTATAATTTTGACTCCCTCTTTTTTCTTCCATAATTTGAAACCATTTTATTTACTTTTCATTATGTTTGAATAATCCCCGAGAAGCTTATCCACATGACCGAATCCCTCGTGTTTTTTTGGTGAACAATAAATGAATTACTTTAGTGTGTGTGCCCAGTCTGGTTAGACGTGAACGTCGACCAGTTGTTTGATGTGAGTGGTGTCACATGGCTTGCGCTTGACGATGTCGATGATCACTGCCTTGCAGATGTTGCAGATGAGCAACTCGCGGCACTTGCCTAGACCCACGGTCTGCTCGAAGTGGACCAACTCGGCGGCGTTCTCCATCACTCGGCGCGACTGTTCGTGGCCAACTGCTTTACTCGAGCCAAGCATCTGTGCTATGCGGTGGCGCATTTCCTCGGCACTCTTCACCTGTTCCATCACCTCACGGTTCTTCTCTTGGTCACACTTCTCGGTGACAGCTCGCTTGCAGAAAAGTTCGTAGTTGAGCACCCCATCGAGTTGGGCATCGATCTGGCGGAGGTAGGCTCTCTGCTTCTCATCCTGAGCTTGCAGTACCAGAGAATCCACTTGCTTCTTGATCTGCTCTAGCATGGACTGGTCGGGCACTTGGGCACGCAATAAGTCATCAATCTCTGCCATCACGTCGGCTCCTTTGTTAATCATTCCCAAAGTAGTTTTAGCCTCTTGCAGATAAGCTCGAGCCATCTTGACACCGATTGCTCTTGTCATCTCGCTCTTAACTTTATCGTTAGCAATCAGATTCTGGATTGGCTTGATTCGCCCGCCAAACAACCACGGATCTTTAGGAACTGAGTCCCACCATTCAGAGAACTTTTTCTCTGTCATCTCTCCAGCCAAGTTAGTTTGGCCTCCGTAGTAGTAGTAACTGGTCAAACTGTTGCGATCAAAAGTTTCCGAAGTCTTGTGTGTTTTGTGGTCTGGTGCCACTTTGAACTTGATCATCTGTAGGTAGGCCGCTTCAATGTTGGCACTGATTTCTTGGTCACTTGAACGGTAGAGGTAGTCGTTGTTGAGGACAGTGCGCTGCAGCATATAGCCACCAAACATGCCACTTTCAAAGTAATGTGTTCCGAAGGTGTTCAAAAACTCTTGATACTTTTCGGGACCCTGCTCATACTTCTCGGGCAACTGTTTGCTGACGTAATCCTCGAAGTTTTTGCTTGCCTTCAACTCGTAGTACGGCTTGAAATCCATTTGAATTGCTGACGCATAAGCAGCAACCTGAAGAAAGGAAAGTGATTAGTTGACAAATTGGAAGCAATTTGTAAGAACTCACCTCGACAACAGTTCGATTGTGAATCATGATTTCTTGTTGAGCTTTTTGGTAGCCCACACTAAGCGAGTAGTCTCCATAGGCCAAAGTGTTGACATCGAGACCAACTTGTACACCGAGCGACTTTTTGTACTCGTTGATTTGTTCATGATAGCTGATCTTGTGGTTCATTTCACCGCCAGGCACAGTGTTGACAGCTGAAATTTGATCTGGAACTGGGAACTCGAAGTTGGGCACGGTGGGATGACGCCACTTAGCTCCGGAGTCGCAAGTGAAGTCAAAAAGTGGCTGTCGGAAGCCATTGACCAAGGAAATGTCGGTGGGAAAGAGGTCCAGACTGGTAATGTCAATTCCACGCGACATTCGCTGCAAGCCGGGTAAAAGCTGGTCGCAGCTCTTTGAAGCCACCGAGTTGACTGCCAAAGCAGCAATAAGAAGCAGTAGCATTTGACTTGCCATTATTTTCTTTCCTCCGTCTTTTGCCATCGTTTCTTTTGAATGGAACATCTTAATTTATATACAATTCGCCTCTAGGTACACCTTGATCTCTAACTTAGGTTTATTTGATTAGTAGTGCTATCAGGTGTTAACAAGTGCGCGAAAATTCTCCCGGAGTCAAGTGCACGTGACTGCAATGAATTTGACGTCAATTGCATCTGTTGAACTTGTCGCTTTGGATAGCTCAATCTATCAATCAAGCTTTGATCTGTTGGCTTTCGACCAAAGTATAAATGATAATAACAGATTTGATTTGATTTGTGCATTATACAATGCAATAGTACCTTAGAATTATCGTTGGATTAAGTAATCCCACGCCATAAGATGTTCAAAGGTCTTAGATAAACGCGGTTTCTATAATGTTTCTTTAAAGAGACTCGGCCTCGAAGCGACTGGTTTCTATTTCTCTTATGATTTCAATGAGTCCAACTATTCATAAATTTTAAAAATTACTAATCTGATTCAAATAAAACTTGGCACACTAATGTATCCTTGTTTCAAATTTTTTAAGAAAATACTAACACCTGTGAGATTTTTCAGGTTACAAAATAAGACTCATTTAAAAATTGACTCCAATGTATTCTTTATGGGTCACTTAAAAAAAATCCAAAACGCTTCATTATTTTTTGTAAAAATTCATAACACTTATGTATCTTAGTATCCATATTAGTTTGTGAATGCTCACATATCTGGGATAATTCTTGTTTAAGAGTCACGCCTACTTAAAGTCAAGTACAGCTTTGAGATACTATAACTTTAAAATTTTGTTTAATTCTATATTAAATAGATATTTTGGTGTGTGATAAAATAAATTTAATTTTTAATAAAAACTTAAGGCATATTTGCTCATATTTAATCGAATTTTGAACGTATAATTCACAAATATTAGACTATAAATGTTTTTTTATTACAAAAAATTTTATTAAAACTTAGCTTAACCTAACTTTTCATGGAAAAATATTGAAAAATTCGGATTTTTCTGAAAAAACTCTGCATTTTAGGAAGACACTCTTTCAAAGCATGCAAATTAATGAAAATTTATAATAGTTGTTAAAAGTTATCTCTATTTTTAAAATTTTCTAAAATTAAAATTTTTTGTTGAAAAAGCAATGACTTTATATATAACCCAAAGATAGATGTATACATAAAGTCCGCCTACAAAAGGTGGTCCCACCATTAAGAATATCTGTAGTCATCATCCTTTTGATTATAATTATAATTAGACTAAAGTAATAGTCAATGTCACTTAATAGAGATATCAACAGTGTTAACATTGACTAACACGAGATAGTGGTTATCGCTCTCCAATGGTAGCAATTTTTCTATGTAATCCTTGCTGTGGATCATCTGACCAAAGCCTTTATGCATTCTTTGGTTGAGATTAATTGGTGCAAATGAAGATATTTTAAATAGTGCAATATACAAGTCTTGCATCCCATGTACCGTTATTGCATTTACTTATAATTTATATAATATCATTGTTTAGAATAATAGTTTAAAAATACTTGTGATAATCACGTTGGATACCTGGGATGAACTAGCAATATACGTTACATATAAGTGCAGTGCCCATGTGGCTTGTCTTGCACCACGTAGTCGGCAGAATGGCAACACTCAGATTCATCTTCGTTTTACTGATGGCAATGCTTTGCATTGGCCAGTTTCCTACTCAATCAGGTACTCGTTGATTGGTGCATAAGCATTGTTTTCTTATATTTGTTGGCAGCATCACTTGGTAAATCAACGAGCAGCCCAAACAAGATTGATTGGAACGCTATTCGGGCAATGATCAATCCCAAGATGCTTGAAGGAGACATTTTGGTGCGCAAGAAGAAACCTCAAATCAAATTGGGTACCGTGGCAGTGGGAAAAGTAAGTGTAACTCAGAGCGGTAATTGGTGTTAGAGACAAAGATGTACAAAATTTTGGTGTCTGAATCTAATCCGAAGTTTGAAAGCAAGATTTTCTAATTTGTAAACTAATCCTTAAGTCTGAATGAACTCGTAGTATTGGGGGGTATTAAGTTATTAGGGGCATGTATAGGAAAAATATTGTACCCTTTGTAGATGTTAAGTTATTGGCGGAGGAGAAATAGAGACTGTCTTATGCAAATTTTGCATTACAAAAGCTTTATAAAGACAACATTAGCAGTAGCACATGAGATTTTTGTCATATTGGTCGCGCAGCTAATTTAAATTTTTTGGCACTTTATACTTAATTTTTGTTTTTAATTGATCTCACCTGAACATGTTAGGATCGCAATGCGGTAGGCAGTGACAGCTACATTTGGCCCAATGGCGTTATCCCTTATGCAATCGATCCAGCATTCGACAGTACACAACGTCAACTGATCCAGAAAGCTATGGATCACATTAGCAAACACACTTGCATCAAATTTCGAGCAAAGACTGATGCCGATTTTTATTATATTACCATCGTCAAAGGCAATGGGTAAGTTTCAAACTTGTGAATCATTCAGAAGTTAAATCAGGTTTTATATTAAAAAGTTGTTACGCTTCAATCGGCCGTGACCCAGACTTCCCCCAAGGAATCATCTCCCTAGGTTCAGGTTGCTACTACATGGGCACAGTAGTGCATGAGTTGATGCATACCATTGGTCAGTCTACTCGAGTCCAGTGTTTTACTTTTTACTAAGTCAACTATTACTTTAACAGGCTATTACCACGAGCACAACCGACATGACCGGGATAGGTATAGTTTCAATGACTTTTTGTGGAAAAATTGTTATTATTTATTATTTATATTTTTTAAAAATTATTAGCTACTTGAGGATTTACTGGGAGAACATCCAAGAAGAGCACAAGGATGAATTCAAGTTAATGGATCCACGAAACGAACGCATTTTTACTGCATTTGACTACAACTCAGTGATGCTGTACGGACCACGTGCTTTTAGCAAAGATAGTCACAGCATCACAATGGAACCCAAACTGTCCGGATACTACATGATTGAGGTAGGTTGAATTGTATGTGTTAACACGTTTAGACATTCACTCACCTGAATCTTAGGTCTATGAGAAACCTGGTCTTACCAAATTGGACGCCGAATCAATCAACAAACTCTACAAATGTCCGTCAAAATAATTTGTTTCGAATCAAATTAAACAAGTAATATTTTGTAAATAAAAAAATTCATTAATACAATTTTTATGATATAAAATTTATTTTAAAATTTTCTTGAAATTGTGCCTAGAGATGATTCAAAGATCGAATTGCATGTGAATCGAGTGTGTATAGAGGGGGAAAAAGAATAATTTAAAAGTGTAAGCTATAGACTTGTTTGAATTTGCGCAAGTGAGGCATCTTGTTTTGAAATGTTTATGTTTATAAAATATTAAATTATATAAACAAGTTTGTATGTAAAGACAAACTATAAAACCAAACTTAAAATGAAAATAATACAACTAAGACAAAGATAAGAAAAATAAAGAAATGCTTGGAAGACATTTAAAAGAGATTTTGTTGTCTTTTGATGGTTATCAGTTGACAATCTAATCATAAGTACTAAAAATGCTAAATTATATAAGAACAAGATGCCTTAGCCCAAATTTAAAATAAAGTTTTAATTGATCAATAAATTGTGATTTGATATTGGAATTAATTCTTTATTATTGTGTGTTAGCTTTTTGATGCAATGTAAACTGACAATGATATAAGTGCATCGAAATGAGTTTTTTTACAAAATGACAGTACAAAAATATTTGCTAGTGAAGAAAGAAATAGAGAGTGAAAGAGATAGAGCATGATAATGTGTAGAAACTCATAACAGGATTAAGGGAACACGATTTAAGGACTTTGTAACATTTTATATATATAGAAATACAATTGCTCTGGTCCACAAAGAAAAAGGAATGGAGATGATTAGAATGAATCGGATCCTGAGCCGTTGTCAAAGTGAAAGTTATCACCATCATCAACGTCGCCATCTTCCATGTCAATGATCAAGTCAGAGTACGGGTCAACCTTGTCATTCAATTTGTTAGGTCGCACAGTAGCAGCTTTCTTTGTGTCTCCATTGTTGATGTATTTATTTTGATAGAATCGATTCCTGTTGAGAGGATATGTTTTGTCTGCAATTGGACAATGCAATGGTGAGACAGAGGTCAAAGAGACATTGATAAGCATTTTTTATAACTTAATAAATTTTCTGAATCTAGAAATCAAAAGAAATTATATAAATGGTATATTTGTTCTTAAAAAGACCTATAACAATAAAAAAAACAGATCTCAAGTATTTCAAATATTTTTGTTAAACTAGATATAGCTACTGCTAGATATTGTTAAGTCTAATACGCTATGAACCCAAATAATTTACACTACAATTATTTTTTATAATAATTATAATTATATTAAGTGTTATATTAACTTTTAATGTTTGATTTGTTATGAAGTAAAAAAATCTATCATTTAAAAGATGGTACAGTATTTCATACTCACATGCCATTCAACTCGAATGTATGCAACAGTCGCTGTACTAAATATAACAGCAGGTGAACCTGCCTTTGTGAATGCTTTGACCATTCGAGCTTAGAACTATTTCTGTCTTGCACTTTGTTTTACTGTATCTACTGTAAAACTGTATAAAACTGTATCTAAAAATAATCTGAATGTAAATTCTTTTTTTCCATGACGTACGAGACTTATGGAAAATATAACCCAATATTTGGATATAAAAGTCAAACAGCCACCTAAAATTTTACCAAGAGTATTTTAGGTATTTTACTAAGAGTATTAAATTTTTAAGCAACTAAATATGCTATTTTTTCCTTTATTATTATTATTATTTACTTTATTCGATCTATATAGAGTCTGTAGACTTTAAAAAATATAATTGAGTAATAATTTTATTTTTGAAAAAATTAAAATCTATACACTTAAAAATACAAATTGTGAAATAAAGTGGCAATTTCGATGATATTTGATAATTCAAAATTAGTAATTAAACGAATTAGTTACTGTTGTAGTTTTGAAGTAATTTAATTTAATACTTGATCACACCATTGACACCTATTCAAACATCTCCATATATCTTTAAACCATTCTATTCGATCTCTAAGTTCTAGTATTACAATCACTCTCTTGCTTTGACCATGCCACCCCTAAGAGTTAGGGACTCACCACAGAGAGGACGACCTCGAATGCGAGTGCCAGCAATTTCGTTACCGTTCTTGTCGGAACACCAGCAGAAGTTGGTGGAGGCGTGACACTGCACTTTTTGGTAGTGACCCTGCTCGGTGCACTGTGGCACGTAGCCACCGATCAAACCTTCCTTGCTCATATGTTTCACGTGGTACCGACAGGGTTTGGCTGTGCCAGGAAAAACAACCAATGTTACTCACATTGTAACCATTTGCAAACCGTTGAATTGATTGTTTAAAGTTTTAAACCACAATTTGATTAATCATAGAACTTAAAAAGTTCCGGCTGAAAATGCTTTTGGGTAGCTTAAAGAAAAGGAGATTCTGGGGTAGTATTTTTATTAAAATCTATATAGAAATCGATTGGTGAGGATGACAAAAAATAAAATGCAAAGGAAAATTGGTGATTTTCTACAAAATTAGTAAAATTCTAAACATTAACTTCTAAAATCCCCTTTTCAAAAGCCTCTCTTAAAAATCATTTTGCACTTCAAAGTCAAATTCGTTTGAAAGGTAGGATAGCTTTATAGATATGTTAGCAAAATTCTAACTTGTTCTAATTTGAGTTTAAAGTGTACGTCTAGGTTAGAAAAAATATCAAGTAACGGTTTGCGAATAGTAGCTTGTCAAAGAAGAATGGTACACTCACAGACCGGCGCCCAAATATATTTGAAATATTTATTTTTTTCAAATACATTTGAAAAAATAAGTTTTTAAAATATATTTGATTTAATTATTTAAAA
>DVQH01000027.1:0-67977 GCA_018231625.1 Papilio phestus
ATAACCAGAAACGTGCTCAATGTCAGCTTATAACCAGACAGTATTTTTAACAGTGCAGTCTATATGTTTCAATTTTCAACATTCTACCTTCTACAAAATAATTAAACTGATACCTTTGTGGTATATAAGCACCGACAAGCGCCTTGTTTTGTGATGATGTGCTACACAATTGCCATCGACGGGTGGTTGGCTACATTGCAAGATGAAGTAGCGTGCACTGCGAACGCGCATCGAGTTAACTCAATTGGACCAATTGGTCTGTACCAACTTTGTTACTGCTCGGTCCAATCTTGGCTCAATTATAATTTCAAATTGTCTTGCACAACTCAATCATCGTTGAGCTTATTAGAGAGCTCGCACATCGTCACTCGCGTTGTCCTCACTTGTTCTCCCTGTAGGACTCACTCATCACTAGAACATTGGGTACTCGTTTCATTAGGGTACTGCTCGCGCTATTTGCAGGACTCACTGTGTTCCATTATAAGACTCCGATTATTGCTCGAAATAAATGTCGAAAAAACACATATCTCAAAGTGGCACCGTGGAAGCGGTGATCAGTCACAATCAAGCACTGGAACAGCACCATTTGCACTGATTGCTCCTGGTTCACTAGTGGGATTTATGAAACTTGTCTAGAAATTGTCTAATTTAATTGAAGCAGCGCAATGTTCTCACTGACCAGTCAAATAGCCAGATTGCGCACTAGCAGAATTGGCTCAGTGGCGTGTAGAGAGAGAGAGAGAGAGTAGTTGGGTGCCAGCTTGAGTTCTCGCTTGTCTGACTTCATTAGCGCGACTGGGTGGTAGGAGTCAATTGAATTAGTGTGAACGGCAAGCCACGGTCAACTGCCACACTGGCACTGACCATGTGAATCTAATTAAGACATCGGTGACACTCGCAACACACCGATTGTGGTGGCTAGTCTTATCTGGAGCAACATCTAAGTTATTTTGCTTGGCATTACAAAGCTGATGACAAAGGTTGGATTTGTCATTTTAAATTATCAGTGTTGTTTTCTAGATCGCTCTAAAGTATTACTGTTGGTAATGTTGCCGACTGTTGTTGTCGCCGGTTTGTTTGCTACGGTGTAACACACAACACGAGTCAGCTATTGCAATAAGATTTATGCGTACGTCTCTCACAGAAGCTTGTGTCGAGTTTTCCGGCTTTTCTTGATCACACTCGATCAATTAGATTATTGGCACACACATGCACACATCGAGCGACCCTGGTGGGGCAAGAAGCTTGCAGTGCACTGGTGGATCTCTGCGGGTAACATCATTAGATTGCGATTGCGGCACGATTAATCGACTGCTCGGCTGACTTGTTGGAGCTTGCTGCATTCTGTCAGGCTCACTCGATTCTAGCCGGTCGACATCTTCGGCGTCGTGGTGTGTGTTCCCGAGTGTTACCGCGATCGCACAATGGCATGGCTCGATTAATCACTGCACTCGCACACTGGCCACACCGAGATTGGCAATCGATGCCGCCATCTGATTCGTACTCTCTTCTTTCTCAAAGCAGTCAGTTAGTAATGGATGCTAATTGCATAGCGATGGCGATTGCTGTGTCGCCTTCTAAACGCCAACGCTATAGCCCTATAGGCCACATTGACGAACTGTTCATCATAAATGTCGATTGGGTGATTAATTCAATTTGATCCGCTGATGCTAACTTTAGCGCCTAGCATTTTTTGTTGAAGTAGCCGCATGGTATATCATATATGACAGTATTCACCTAAGGGCATTTGACTGGACTCTTGGACTGAGCGGTATTATACTGAATGTGCTCACTTTCATCGACTGATTTCATTAGTACAATACTCCATTCAATTGAATTTTTGTATTGAGAAGCTTCATGAAAAGTGAGGTGTTTCACCTGACACCAAGTTGCCGTCTTGCTTCTTTCTCTTATCAATCCGTCTCTTATCAATCTATTTTCTATAATTAGATAAGCAGTAGATAGTGCTTGAAGTGTATACGAGTGCGTGCGTAACCGACGGTCCACTTGTTTGTGAGTGATGCTGATGATCTTCATTAGCAGCAGCAGCTCAGTTTTCGGTTGCCAATTCAAGTCTACTTTTCTTGTGAAACTTGGCTGTTCACATGAGAAGTTGACCAATCGCCAGTTGTGTGCTGAGTTTACTCTTCCGCCATCGACCGACGGGCCAAGTTGCTTGAACGACACTTGGCAGCTTTTACTTGCTATTTGATTACGTTTAATCTCTCTCTCTCTCTCTCTCTCTCTTATCTATCTACAAGACTAGGTTCTTCCTTCACTAGACCTCAAGTGGAATTAATTCCGTTGATACCGCTATTCGATTGAATTATTGATGTTCGCGCCCGCACTCGGTTTGTATGTGTTCGTGAAAAATGACAATCGAGTGCGCAAATGCGCTCGCTTCGGCCATAATGGTGGCTCATTTCGCAACCATTTGGCTCTTTCATTAGTTTACTAAGGGAAAGTTGACTTGAGGGCGCTGGGGCCGCATTGGTGACAGGCTCTCATTCGGGCAGTTATAATGGTTTTGTTAAACTTCTACTCTATAAGAAAGAGGGAGAAAGAGAGTTTCAAAGTTGACTTTTTGCTTGGATCTAATGTCACAAAGCTACTACCATATGGTTTGAAATTGTTTTGACATCAAACTAGAGCTTAATATTGATTCCAGATTCAAGTCAGTGATAGCAGGACAGTATTGCAGGTTCAAATTGGATCGTCACATTAGCTATTGTTCTATCGTGAGTAAAAAAATAATAAATACAATTGGCAGGTCACTACCGCATTGACGGGAAAGTTCTTTTGAGAATCAAAATTGCGCAATGGTGGGAACTTAATTAGCAGAGCGATGAAACGTATTATTGTTGTTAAAGTTGGAGTTGGAACGTGGACAACTTGTTGGAACAACTCATTTCGCATCATGGTGTCACCTCGTGTGAATCTGGATTGCGTTGGATCTTCTCGGCACTGCCACCCAGCACTCATCGGACACCTTATCGGCTCCCGTTTGCTAGTTAATTAATCAAAAAGCTATAATTAAAGAAAGTGGCTCCGGACGGTGATTAGTTTCATCTAGCCAATTGCGTTGTTGTTCTACATCAACACGGCACTTTTCGATCGATGTTTTTCATTTTTTTGCTGTCAATATTCTCGAAAGCGACCACGAGTATTAATCACTTACCGGAGTTGGTCATTCTTTGCTCTTAAATCTCTTTAAAGATTTTTGACTAGGCGGGTTCACTCTACTTCTCTTGCGTAGGCGACTTTAATTTTTTTAGTAGAATTAATATTAAATGGTATTTTGTATCAAGCATAACAAATTATTCCCACTTTTCATCTCTAAGCTGATTAAGCTCTAAATATTACACTATTCAACAACTTTCAAGTTTCTTTTGTTTCCGCTGTGATGCAATGAATAGGTTGGCCGGGAAACGAAATGTTAAATTATTAGAGGATTTATCTGTATTTTAAATTGAAATCACCGACAACGTTTCTCGTTGCACTGTTACCTTGGTAGGGCGGAAGTTGGCCTACCCGTCTGGGTGAGATTGGACAAACGTTACTGTAAAGAAGCAAAAAGAGGGGCAATTCACGGCACATCATCTTCATCGTTTTCTTTGATTTAATTAAGACACTCAGTGTCCGTTTGTGTGTGCTCCTAATGTGCTCGGCAAACAAACGTCTTGTGGCACACTGGATCGAACTGTGCGTGTGTGCCACTTCAATTGAGATTCAAAAATTCACTTGGCACTGCCCGAGTTGACTCAACCAATGCACGAGGTTTTGCGCGTCCGTCACTAATTTGGTTGCTAGAGCAATTTAATTTGCAGTTTGTATAATTCGTCTATTTGCCGCCTCTCTCTCTCTCTCTCTCTTTCTCTCTGTGTTTTGTTCAATGTCTTCTTTTCTATCATCTTCTCTCTCGAGTGATGATCTGCCACTAGTGGTTTTTTTGCGCGATTTGCTTCGTTTGGCATTTTTTCTTTCTTTCTCTCTGTTCAGATCATTGGAATCTATCTTTTGAGTCGCTTCATTGTGGTTTGGTCGGTGGGATGTGATTGCTGCCAAATGCCGCGTGCTGTCGGTATTTTGACTGCACTGATGCCTTAATCCAAAGTGGTTCAGGTCAGCCACGTCTTTGTGCTACCGAAATGTTGCCCAGGTAGATTGTGGCTTCTCTCTCTCTCTCTCTCTCCCTGCAATGCAGTGCATAGTTGGTCAACGCACTCGTTTGCGTTTATAAGCCGTTTTCTAGGAAAAACAAATTTAATATTTTTCGTATTTGTGTCTGTTCTCGAGACGGGTGCATGAAGTATGCGAGTGTGTGTGTGATTGTATAAGTGTTTAGTAGCGCTGTCAAATGTGCCGCTCAATGGCGTGAATGGTTGTGGTGAGCCATCATCTATCAATCATGCGTCATTTCCGCCACTTGCTTGTGCAATTTATCCTCGTGACAATCTTGGAATATGTTGGATAGCAAGCACATTTTCTAAACGTCTACAATGGATTCTAGATTGAAAGGGGTGGTATCAATGTGAATTGTAGTTTAAGTGTTAATTGCCATCATGTTTTTTGAAACATTTCTGAGCTAGTTTCGGAATTTGTGGTTTAATTTATTTTTCACACAAATTAAATAGAAAATTGATGGTAATATGTTGCTTTGTTGGTTCTGGCCAAGAAATTCGATAAATGACACAGTCACGAAAATCTGTTTTCTCTTTTTCGAGTTCTTGTTGCAATTAGTTTGAGTGAAGCTTGCATTCCATTGATCATTTGAGTATATTTTATTGAGATATATTTTCTCTCTCTCTCTCTCTCTCTTTATTGCTGAGTTTTGATCCTACTCAAACAAGTGAGCTAAATTATTCATCCAACTAAGGCGTAGCACATAATGCACTATTGTCCACAAACGAAGTACAATGTTTTTACTTTTAAATTTAATTTAGTCTTGGTCATCGGCGTGCGCTACCGAATCGGCCAAGTGGGGACTATGTAAACAATGCTGTCGATGTCTGGGTGATGGCTCTAAACGAGGTGGCCAACTTGCCAAGTGATGATCTATGGCAGAGTGGGCCACGGGCACACTTGCACTACGAATTGGGCAGGAGAAGGCATGCCTGCGATCTGGATGCCTTGCATGTCCATAATTAATAATTTCAAACAAAATGTCTAATCTAGTTACCAAGTGGCCAAGTGCTAAGCTCCACTCGACTAACGATGCCGCCTCGTTTGCCTCTCAAGAGAGCTCTCGAACAAACCCCTTGCTGTCTAGTGCGGCCTAGCCTGACGATACTTTTAATTTGTCTATTGCACATTTTTGGTCTGAGAATCTAAATATAACAGTGGCCAATGGAAGCATTGACTGAAGAGAGTGTTTGCTACCGAAGTGTTGGCGTATCGCGTTGAGGGCACCTTTCGTTCGGTGTTGTGATCTGTCCACCGGGCGCATCCGTCTGTCCATTGATGTGATGCCTTCATCCATCTGGCCGACTGGTCTGTGTCAGCCTGGTCGGTGTCCGGGCCCGACTGGTGGCCAATTTGTCTTGTATCCTTTGTCCAGTTTGATTTACGGTGCCATTCGTCAGGAGGATTGATCACCTCCCGGCGGACTGTCAGCGCTCTCGTTATATTGTTGGGCGCCACTCCGCCATCGGCCATCAGCCATCGAGCCACTCCCGCACTCTCTCTCTCTCTCTCTCTCTCTCTCTCTCTCTCTCTCTGTCCGTCGGTGCACTAGCCAATTGAGCAGGTCTGGCCCCGATGCCTTCAAACCCAACGTCGAGCTCGATTTTATTTCGCTTTCATTTCGTGCGAACCACCCATGCCAGTCCAAATTATAACATTTACAGTGCATTACTGGATCTCAATACTATGTACGTCCACGTATTTGTGAGATATTTTTAACACTGTCGATTCTCCGAACAATGCACTGGTGCGATCGCGAGCCCGGTGACTTACTTGTGCTATTTAAATCATAGGGCACTTGGTTGCCGCATCCGGCCCGCTACCACCTCACTGCATACTAATCATTCTGTCCACCATCGCGCCAATCAGCATTCATTCCAATCTATCCTTCTCCCTCTCACTCACTCATTGCCTTCTTCTATTTCGAGTTAAGCTTCACTTTGCTGCATGAATCTCATTAATATTTGTTGATCTCTAATGATAGGTTGCGCGGACTCATCGGGTTCTGGCCAGCGGCCACTGATGTCCCGAAAGTGCCCTACCAAACTAGGCATTCAACTTTCTCCGTGTTGATTATACAGTTTTAATCAGCGAACCCTTTCACTAGTATGTCAGCACAGATTGGTTGCTAGTGGGCAACTAATTTGAAATGATTTGGTGTCTTTATAATTCCTCGTCCTCGCAAATGCGGTCAAATGACATTCTTGCTAGTTGGAGCCAATTAGCTCTCTGACTCGGAAACTTACTTGATGTTGCTGGAATTCTGTTACTCGCTTCGATTGGCGCATTTGTCTTGCGTGAACCGGTGACTAATTGCAGAATGACAAAATGGCTCACGATTACCTGCCATGACCTTACATGTCATCATTGTCGATTTCTCCGTCACTATCTATCGGTTTTGGTCAAAATGAGTTCCACCAGTCTGCGAGTGAGGGCGCGTGCCAGCGATTGAGTGAATTTCAATTTAACACGCTGTCCTCCAAACATGGCATTGACGACTTTTTACCCAACATTTTCTATCCTACTGCTTTCCACTTTTTCCATCGTTTGTAGTCGACTTTCTCCAATCACATTTCTCTCATCGTCAACAAACATTTTGAAATTTTATTAGTTTCTTTCCTTTCCAATTGGTAATTTGATTGTAATTCAAGTTATAGATTTAAGCTGTATGCATGGATGCTGTTTTGAATGTACGTGTTCTGGGAAATTGGTTGAAGAGAATCCACTGCAAATGATTAGCAAATGTACAAACAAGCAATAAATGTCAAGTACAATCTGAATGTTTGATGATTCGCTTAGTGAGTGATCTCGATTTGGTTTTTTATCCTCATCCAACTCGTTTAACTTGACTAATCATAGAGCAGTGCAGTTTTAACTCAAATCCAGCCTACTTTATTTTGCGAATATTAAACCAAACGTTTGGTGTGCTTTCTTATCTCACTTTTCCCGATTGTTTGCACTTTTTATTTTCCATTCGTTGCTCATAATTTGCTCGAGAGATCATTTCTTTAGCTTTAAAACCAAGCCGATAGGCTATCCATCCATGTCGGTGTCACTTTATCGGGTGGGACATAGAAGCATTTTTCACTCTGATGCTCTATTGCACTAATGTATGAGCTCATAGCTGCTTGTTTCTTCACTTCTGGCTACGTAGAACGCATACCAACCAATCGAGTCATTTCATCAAATGGCTTGTAGTTGAACGTTTGTGTCTTGCTGGTTTGGTGTTTGCGCCGAAGCCGGCTATGTTTGTTTTAGTTGAATGTGCACCGCCAATCAGTGGGGGGACTTGGGAGACAGCAGCCAACAGCCAATCTCGTTGTTACACTGTGTCGAGTGGCAGCACATGATGACCAATAAAACGTACAGACAACACTCAACAATGGGCTCGCTCAAAAAAAGACCTTCATTGTAAATCTCCATAGGGTAAGCGCACGTTCGAACGCTCTACCTCTGACTGCATCTCAAGAAAAGGCCACTTTGCAAACATAGAGAATGTCTTTGGTCATTTTTTAGAATGTTGTTTGTAATCTGAGTCGGATTTAATGATTGATGGAGGCTTTAACCCTTTCGCTCCCAAAGGCGCTATCGGGACGTATGTGTCCCGCTCATTCAATTAGCGATATAAGTCTTATCTTTTACTGATAATCCTTGAGATCGAAAGGGTTAAAATCGAACTGTACTTGTCACAGTTAATTTGTCACAGTTTGCGAGGATCACGAGCGGTACAAGTGCCGTTCGTTGTCTCCACAAACGAGGCTGGCTTGAGCAAACACTAGAGCGATGAAAGTGGGCAAATGGCAACGACCCATCTGGCAGTACCAAGTCACAGACCACCATCAAGGCTGACCGTAATTTGATTATGTCACTCGACTCCCTCCACTGTGCAACCTCCTTGCAGATGTTTACTACACGCATATGCCATTGTCTCTGCTCGAAGCGCATCTCCGTGGTGTTGATAGTGACCACGCGCGATCTACTTTAGTAGTGAGGTCATCGAGGCCACTGTTCGATTCTCACCTCAATCTGATCTGGGATGGTGGTGCTCGGTACCACCCTCGCCACCATCACCACTCACCCCAACCATTAACCTAGCTCACTGGGCTAGTGTCATTCTCCGCTTCTTGCAATCATGGTCGACAATTGACTTATTTTCCCCGCTCACTTGGTGCCAATTTGATACGGAAGGCGCCACTCTGCCAGTACTGGACAACCCAACACTTGTGTCTGTAGAGCAAAGAAAATTGCGCTCAGAGAATTAGGCAAGTAGAGAGAGTTTAAAGCTTTTATCATAAGCCGAAAAGGTCGTGAATCTAATATATATAATAATAATTAAAAGGTGTGTAGTCAATACAACTAAGTAGATTATGAATTGCAATAATACCATAAATAAATAAGAAGTTACAGAGGGAGAGTATGAAACCAAATGGGTGAGGGAAGAGTGAATGTGAATGAGAAAATTAAACTTGTTCCTCATTACAGGTTTAACTACTTTCATTTCTTAGACACGAAATTTTAAGGGGTAACATAATACCAAAAATTTAATATTGGAAGGACGCTAATATTTTTATATTTTTTTGTTTAACGGAATTTAAGAAAATAAGTTTTTTAGTTGTATTAAATTGTTGAAAATATTGTAGTGTTGGGTTGCCCGCTCACCACTAACCCCTTCGACAATGGTGCCTGGGCACTCGGTGTGTTGGACGCAACTCAGTCAATGAGTCAGTCAACCGGTTACCCTCATGGCTCTCTCCCGTTATGAAAAACATTGTTGTGTCACAAACGAAGGCTCATGCACGGCACAACAATGGCAAAAGTTCCGTCGCTCCTGCTCTCTGCTGAGAGTGCGCCTCTCTTTCGTCTGGTTCGCTCTCTCTCCACATAGCTCGACACGAGGGCGAGCACGACGAGTCATGCCAGTCGGCTTCGAGCCGAGCTACCGAGCACTCGCTCAAATCGACACTAGCGCTTTCGCACTTAGTCACAGCAACCACGGCTCTTGCCATCATCGACTTGTTCCAGCAAAGTTTGTCTGCTACGGTAACAGTGCTCATGTTGATCTGTCATGATGTCGAGTGAAGCATGAACATTCCTCGCCATCGGCATCATTCTCTATTATTAATCGCTCATCGTCACCTATTCTACTCCTTTTCGGCCAATCTGATCGACCGTATCCGCATCCATCCATTTGGTGTATGTGTTTTAATTTCCATGCTTTCTCGATCAACTTGTGTCATCAGTCAATGACGCCCCGCTGTTTGTCGGTGGTGGCAAGCATTGAATGTGTTCAGTGCACTACTGGGCCCAAGTTCTGTGTGCCTTCTGCCACTTTACTCTGTGTTTGTTTATCTTAGCCTGTCGTGAACACATCGCCTTGTTTGTACTACCACCATTTGTCTCGTCATCCCCTACCCAGGCGTTGTAGAGGTCTACACGATTGCGGGTCTTACTTCCGTCTGGCGCGACCTTTGCACCCCAACTTGTGCCAACTCAGTGCACTGCTCTTTTGCATTTGCATTCAAGTGTTTGGTGGTCTGACTGATTTCAACTGATAAAATTACCTATGAGTGGACTCATTGATCGACAAGTGCGGTACTGAGTTGAGACAGTGCCTCTTGTGTGTTGGCGTATCGGTCGAACTCGGTCACTAGTTAGTAACTCGACACAATAGTGCTATAGTAAGCGGCATGTGTCGGTTTTGATGTACCGCAGTGATTGACAAACAAGGAGGAAGTAGATCTTGCCAGTCGAGGGCCAAGTTTGTCGACACTTGGAATATACGAGGATTGCTGTTGCAATTCGTACCGTTTACTATTGGACTGATTCTCTCTTCGCATATGAACATAGTGACCATTGAGTCTGCAGTGACTGATCAGCTTGGACAACCACTAGTTGCAAAGTTTTGCTCTCCAAATGTGGCACGATTGATCACGTTGGTTTGTTGGTTCACTGTGCAGTGCTATGATGTGTTGTACCAGCCACACCATTGCCCACTAGATGCCCTCGGTACGGGCAGCACTTCCCGTCTTTTGCTTGCATGCCTTCCACTTGGCTCGTCACTGTCACTGGCTCACCCGATTGGTCTGTCACTGGCACTAATGAATCTAGTTCCCGCTACCATCTATCACTCCTTTCTCCTTTGTTCTCTTTCAACTTGCTGGCTCTTTTGCTTCTTGTTAGTAGATGTTTTTGCACTTCTCTTACACAAGCATGTACGCCATACAAACATTTTGAGATGAAAAAATTCCATTTTGATCTGTCATTCTGACCGGAACCAAATTCCGTGATGATAGATGAACAGGAGATGACTTCTTAGTGAGGTTTGGTTTGCAAGGGCAGTTGAGTTTACCGATGGGCCGGATGCTATCTGCTCGGGGCGATCATCCATCGTGGCACCACCGCAAACACCATCACCATGATCGCTCTGAAGGTGCAAAGTGGTGCCCAGTGGTCAGTTAGCGGCCCATCCCGATCCACGCATTGCTAGCTCGGAGGGGAGGGTAGCATCGTTGAGTAGAGCATTACTCAACACTCAACGATGTGTGGCTCGCACTTGGCGATTGCACTTGTGCGATACAGTCCTTATCAAGCTTGTTCGATCACAGCCACTGCGTACTTCGCTTGGCTTGTCCAACCGTTTGTCTTTAGCTTGTCTTTCTCTTAGCCTCTTGTTTCGTCTAGTGTGAGCGTTGTTTTTCAATGTTGCTCGATTGTGGCGCGCTTGGTCGGGACTTTGAATGGAAACGACAGTATCATTTGCAAGCAAGCCAGACTAGCACAGCCCTGGACAAGCCAAAAGCGATCAAGTCGAGTGCGTCCGTGTGGCCAACGGTTGCTCTTTGTGTGGCCGAACAGGCGACACTATGCAAATTGGGAACGGTGGCCATCTCCATTGGTATTTTTCTCGTTCGTTGCCTTTTGTTTGTCTTGAGACAATTGTACTCGCTTGTCACTGATGGGTGCCGCAAACGTTGTTCTCCTTGCCTTGGCGACACTGCACACTGACCCTCACCAATCACCTCTGGGAGCATTCATCTTTCCGTGATGGTTACTCCATGCTTTTGCTCCTTGGAGACCACTTGGGGCGGCTCACGAAAACACTTGTCACTTTGTGATGCTCTCGTTGTCCCACTTTGAGTTGTGCTGAGGTAACAAATCGGAGTCAGTGGTGATTGCTTTCTTACAGCCAGTACCCTCATGGCATCATCAAGATTATAATATTCAACATGCTCATTATGCTCGATTCTGATGGATTTCATTTTCCGGAATGCCAAGACGTCATTAGGAACAATGGGTGCTATTCTTGTAGTTTGGTCATTAGTCAGTGGGATGTTATATTCCCAGTGTGAGTTCAAGGTCATCCCATGTCTACCGTTTGTTTGTCTTTCCCATTGCTAGTGAATGATGAGGCAGGTCATCGTCGTCAATACCAATGGGAAACCCAACACTTGTGCTTCAGTGTTGTACAACAATTTTCCGTTTTTTGAGAACGGGGGGCGTAATAAAGTTGGGTTAGTAGCTTCGTATTGATTATAGAAAGTGCTGTAATTCTGATCCGAATACAATATTTTGGTGACAAATACTAATCGGTTACAAAAGTATAGATATAGCTATAGTAACTACAAAAGTATTGTTGTTGGGTTACTCAATGAGTGGATTTTCTGGCGAGTTTCTCACTGCAGCCACTGACCTGGCTGGCAGACAGAAATGGCGGCCAAGTCACCAGGGTGCTCAACGCACACCAACTCTGTGCAAAACAGTGCAAAACTCGTTGCTATGATACTACGATGCTGCCGATCAAGACACTATTTGAACAAGCAGCTGCTGGCGCCTCCCGAATCGAATTCTATCACCACTTTTGGTGGTGGCTCAAGTCATTTAGTGTGCGTGTTTGGGTTTGGCTCGCTCGTCTGACCTGACCTCGCTTGCTAGCAATGTCCAGTGAGAGCCAAGCCAGATGGATCGCGCTCGAGGCTCTCATATTCGGCTAGTAATGTGTCGAATTGCGATCAATCAATCAAACATTGTCAGTAATGTCACCCACTATACGATATCGAGTGCAAGCGTAAAACGAGCCTATTGCAAGCTCAGACCTTTGAGGAGAGTGACAGAAAAGATGATCGCCACCGACCACTTGGTAGCGAGTAATTGCTAATTACAAATTAATAAAAAATCATTGCCAGTTGGTCAATCGCAAGCCAACTGTGTTCAAATACTACCCGTTTCAGACTCGGTGGACGATGAAATCACGAGGACATGCGGTGCTAGTGCCTCACTGCTGTGCATTAGCGACCACTTGCATCGCTACCAAGTCGTCTTGATTGGCGTCGCACTTGACTTCCCAGCGTCTCTCTGCCATGCTTAATTCAACTCGAATTCAATCAACCGCTTCCTTTGCCCGACTCTAGATCGATTTGTTTTGGGTTATTTGCATTGTATTGCAACAGTTGTTTGTTATTTTTAAAAATAGAATCTACTTAAAAATTCTAATTTGTTTTTATTGCACAGAACTTGGCTGCACCACACAGATACGTTGCTTTCATCAATCATGTAGCGATTGGGCGGATCAGAAGAATGAAACCTGGTTTCTCGTCTGTCGTTTGACATTGGGAACCCGAGCTGAGCCCAACTCATACGATGTTGGGTTCATTGCTCGCCTTGTCGTCCACTCCCCAAGTGCAGCTATGGCTCACTTACGGCTGGCTGAGCGTGTGTGCGTTCACACCTTTGGTGACGGCACTGGTGGTGTGGGCCACGTGTTTGCACTTCACCAACAGGCACCAGTGGCGAACTTTGGATCTTCTTCTCGCCGCCACTATTCTGCAAGAGTTACCCAGCATGCTGATTATCGCGGTGCAGAGTGCCATCAAGGGTGCGCTCATTCATCTGCCCCGTCATCTGCAGAGCCACAGTGTGCTATGCCACTTTGTGGTGTGGTGCACCAGTGCTACTCGCTTCTATCAATTTGTCATCATCACCTCACTGCTTGCCGACCGAGCTTTGATTCTTAAGTGGCCATATCACTACAGGTTCTCGGTACGCCACCCGCAGATTCGGTGCTACTTAGTGTGTGTGGCGCTGATCGCCGTGTTGGTGGGCGTCGGTGCCGTGCTTAGCCATCACCACCTAGTCGAGTGGAACCCCCACCCAGAGTGGACTAACCATAGCTCTCCAGCTGCTCCAGCATCTTCGTTTGAGAGCCATTGGCACAGTTTGCTTCTATTGTCATCCGGACCGGACAATTATGAGAATCATTACAACTATTTCTTTGTGTTGCTCAATTCGCTTCTGGGCACCATCTGTGTGGTGTCCTTTGTCTATGTGGAATGGCAGCGACCTCGTGATGCGACCAGTTCCTCTGCGACGGCCAAAACGCGATACTTGCAATCGATCGCCACACTGTTCACCACGGCCACCACTTCCTCCACGGCAACCTCGTCCTCGACCTCATCTTCACTGTCTGCTTCATCACCACTGCCATCTCGTTTCTCCTCACTGGCCAACCTCACGAACGGTCAGGCACCCACCTCTGGTCACAAGCCAGCTGCTGTGCAACACTCACTGCCATCTTACTACTACCCAAATGTGAAACGTTCGGAGAATGCTTTCGTCAACCAGTCTACTACTCGTGCACCAAATGATACACTCAACTCGCAACTTTACCCGATATCGATTGTCGACATGATCAACACCCAGGAGAGTGGCCAAGTGGGCTCATCAACATTCACCTCGATGAGCACTACCGACAACAGCATTCATCGCTTACTTGAAGTCCCGAATAACCCCACTGCCCACCAAAGTGCCAGCCGATCTAATTCACTAAACATGCTCGACTCGGAATGTAAAACTTCCGAGCAACAACAGCATCGTTCAAGTCAATTTAGTCAGTCAGAACCTCTCTCTTCACTGGACCCACTGGAACCAACCTCACGAGTTAATTCATTTTCCAAGTCGCACTTTTACTCCGCCTCGTCACAACTGAAGCTGAATACCACTGACTCGAGCGAGTCTTACTCCACGCATCACTCGGCCTTTGATCTACGCTGGTCTTCTGTTGTAGGACCGGTTACTTTCTGCATTGCCTTCAACCACGGCCCTTATCTGGTAAGTGTATCGAAAGGTGGTGCACGCGTACACCTAGCATCACTTGAGCAATTATTGGCAATGAGGAAATACTAGTGACTGTGTGCTGTCACGAGGATGTCGCTAGACAGGGGCAACACTTTGTTCCACTGTGACACCGCATCGATAGCGTAGCATCATGACAGAGCAAACGAGTCGAGCGCGCTCACTTTACTTAGCTTACTCACCTCATGGCAAGCTCTTCTGCTTCGAGTATTAATTGGCTCGACTCAAATCGATTGGTTTCACCAGCTTCTCATTTATCACTATCGACCCCGCTTGCTTGCACTTTCACCCTGTTTAACAATTTGTCCCACTTTGCCTTTCATTGCTAGAAT
This sequence comes from Papilio phestus, assembly GCA_018231625.1. Lineage (NCBI taxonomy): Eukaryota > Metazoa > Arthropoda > Insecta > Lepidoptera > Papilionidae > Papilio > Papilio phestus. The sequence continues at coordinate 14,643 of DVQH01000027.1, forward strand.
GCAATTCGTGTTCTTTGGCACAGCAGTTTGAATTGTGCTCGATGCTCGACTTCCACATTACCAGTGCAGTAATCAAGTGACCAGCACAGACATCTTTTGCGATTCTTTTGTAATAGTTTTTCTTGCAAATGTTGAAAATGATGGGCGATCTAGTCATAAATTGGATTCAATAGTGAAACTCAGTGGCATTAGCCAAATGGAATCGAGTTGGGCCGCCTGTGGCGCGTGGCCATCTCTGCCTTTTGTTTCAGGCTCGCATTACACAACGTTAATGGTTGCTACTTCCTCGATTCTGAGTGGCCACAATTTGAGTTTTTTTTGAGTTTCAATTGAGCCGGTCCGGTCGGCCACTTGACTCTAACTTGTCATTACTGGCAGCCACTCGGTTTAGTTTCTCGAAAGTGGCCATTTCTGCCTCTCGTTCTGACAGCTCAGTCGGTAGTGCGCGTGGTTATTGTGACTCACAATTTGTGAGTGTGAGTGGCGATAAGGTTCGCAGTGACGCTCTTGAGCACCACTGCTTTTTGATAGCGATAATTTGTCCAAATAGGCTCTTACTCGTACGATCGCTTCGGTTGACTCTACATTCATCGATTCTGAATTGAATTTGAGCCAGAATTGAATTCTATTAAACGCATTAGGATGTTGCATCGTTTTCAATGCTTCATCTGGTCGATTGTGTCACGCTGTCAGTGACAACGGTGACGATGCGAGTCATGGTGTGTTTGACAGACTATGATGGCACTGGCCTCTCATTAGCATCACACCACGATGGCGCCTGGTTGATTCTCGCATCTTACTCATCTCACAACGAGCATCATACCGATCTAGTTTATTGCCCGAGCCGCATGATGATGTACTGCTTCAGTGAAAGACATCTGCTCCACATTGACTTTGAGCACCATCGCCAACTGCTATAGCCAGCAGCAATTGCTCGGTCGATTAATTACTGCTTAGCTATTTTTGATTCGAATTGTTCTTTGTTTTGCACTGCGGTACCAATTTGATCGTGGTCAATCGATGATAGTGCCGATGTTCATCTTGACAGTGAACATGCGTTGGTGAGGTTAAATTTAGCCTTGAAAGGTAATGCTCGTTTAGGTGAGAGCCAAGCATCGTCGATATTGATTTCAAGCCGATAGCGACTCGAGAGACGGTAAGCAAACAAAGCAGTGGGATTGAGCGAGCCGTGCCATGATTGATCTTGCATTTGGCTCAGGATTGACCGCCAGTAGAGTGGCCGCACTTGACTATTACCGCTGTTCACCTTTCCACTTGGCACGCTCGTTTATGGCTATTCCAAACCAAATGCTTTCTACTTGGACATATTGTTAGGCGCTGGTGGTGGTGAAGGCAGTACCACTGTCATTGGAGAGTGGTCTAATCGATTGGTCACTCGCTTCAATGGCACCGATCGTTTGCGCATGCATGCTGCCCCGTTCAACTTGGTGGAGTGCTCGTCTCCATGGCACCTTTCCCATCACTTGATGGCTCAATTTGTCTTTGTCCGTCTCTCTCCTTGTTTGTTCGTTTTATTTAATCGAGATTGCCATGATTAATGGCTCGTGCGAGCGCCAGCATGGTTTGAATTCTAGCTCATCGAGCGCGCAAGCCGAGTGGCCACTGGCGGTCTGTGGTTGATAGACAAAAATAACTAATCTACTCTCATTTGGCTAATGTTTTTTTGCCCACCGGACAATTAGTGTGAACGGTTATGGCCGTTAGTTGGCACAAAGGAGTTATTTGCATTTCGCACCGGCTCAACCATAGACCTGGTGGGTCCGATGTTGCCGCCTCACAACCACGCCGGCACCATCTGCACTTGTTTAAGGCCAGTGCTTCTCACAATCACCATCTGCCGTTATATATGGCTTTAGACAGAAATATGGCTAGTCCACAAGAAACAACAAAAAATAGCAATAAAATAGCATTAAAAAGTGTGTCGAGTTGATGAGTCAAGCACTCGATCGGTGTCATTTGTCTCTCTCTCTCTCTCTCTCTAGTGGTATGGGCCTACGCTTGTTGGCTTGGCACTAGTTTTCACTAAAAAACTCTTTTCCTTCCTTTTCTCCAACTCTAAACACGATGATTTGGTGACATGTTCTTAGTGTAGACTTGATTTTACCGCAGACTTAGTGGCGAGGCGAGTCAAATATAGCATTGGTGCGGGCGCAAGGCGACAAGTGTCTCACTGGACGCGTACCTAGTCATTAATGCTACTCGTCTTGTCTTCTTGTTGTTTTAAATTGTGCCAGCAAGTTTCACCTGCTGCTGAGATCCACTTGAGTAGTTGGTGGACTAGTTGCGCAGATCTGTGTGCACATCGTTTGGCACCACTGGAACTGCTGGATGCGTGGCGTTAATCAGGGTTTATTTTTATATTGTCCAAATCTTTAATAGTAGTTGCCTGATGATATGTGTGAGCGATCTTGTGGGGGCTCTAGCTGACCGTGATTGGCTATTCTAGCACGCGCGTGTGCAGTGGTCACTTCTAATGACCGCAAATGATCTTCGAGTTGGGCGACCACGGTGGCAATTGGTCAACTGAGACCGGACATAGACCTACCGACACAATTATAGAGTGGAAGTCACGGCTGCGAGATTAGCTGTGTCGATTATGTCGAGTGGCTCACTGGTCAGTGGTCGGTGACATCAACTCTCCAGTCTGCACCGATCGTGCTCTTATCTACTACCACATTCAATCCTTTACTCGGTTGGTTAACTTGACCCATCGATTGACTCAACATCTGATTAACTTGTCAGCATGCGAGCCAGCCCAACCTTTCAACACTCGATTGGTTAGATAGATTGTCTGTGATTGCTGACACACTTTGCACCCGAGTGTCACTGGATCACCAGAGCGCCCCAATCGATTGATTGCTCATAGGCGATGGGTAGATCCGTCTCAGAATACGAGAGCAACAGGTGGTCACTTGACTATTTGCTTATCTCATCATAGCCAGAGTGTGACTTAACTATACGATGAGTTGTTTAACTGGCTCGTCACCTGGCACGCAATGGAACTGTATTCTTGCATGCGTTGTGTTTCTACTTGTCTCGGGCATCATCAGATTGTCAAGCCAAGCATCGAAGCATCATTTTCAGCTGTGATTATTTTTAGTCATCCTTAATCGAGGCCCATTAACCAATCACGGGCTGACTCTTGACTCGCAATTGCGGTGCAGTAATGGAACGCGATAGTACTGCTTGGTTAGCTTACTACTCCGGTGGGTGTCGTCACTCTTTTGCCCAGACCACCAATGGCAGAAGCTAGTGGCGCGCGGTATTTATTCCAATTGGTACTTTTGCTCTATTTTAGACAGGTAACTCAAGTATTTTTGGCTTCCTATGATTGTAAACTCAATCATCAGCTCGATGCCAATGCGACATATATGTACACCTGTTTGTTCTTACACTTGGAAAGACAATGACGAGGATATGCATACAGTTTGTCTACATTTATACTGCTCAATGGAGACTTGCTCCACAATTGCATTCACACGTGCTCACTAATCAACATGTCTACTGCATTTGTACTCCTATCTATTAAATGCTCTTTACAACTTCTATGATTGTACAACCCAAGAAGCAAATGGGCTTCATATGCAGCATTTCGTTCACACTAGTTGTTGTCCAGTGAAAAATTGTCTCATCTATCCGTTTGGTCTAATCGAAAATAATCAGATTTGCATTGGGTTGTGCTAGGAAGATGATAATGGTGATGATTGTGTGTGCTCGCTAGTCTCAATCTCACGGTCAATCTATGTCTTGGCAATCTGGCTCTGTTTGCATGCAGTCGGTTTGATTCACACACACACCGAAGGATTACCGAGTCTCATTACTATTCTCTTGTGTGTTGAGTGTTTATCTTTGGCTTAGCTCTCGTCGGCGGCGGTCGGTTGGTCTTCTCCGCCTTTCTGCGAGGTGTTAGCTGACGGACATGATTTTGTCCGTTAATGTGCCACTGACACCACTGATAGTTCGTGGTGCTCACCTGCAGATCGTGCGCGCGCGTCTGATGAATCTTCTGGCCTCTTTTCCCGTGGTTGATGGGAAAAGTCGGGAGTCGGGCGCGCGAACGGGAGGTACGCCCGGCACCGCGACCCACCATGCCCTTTTTCAATGCTTTTTCTAGTGGACGACTCGATTGCGGAGGCGTCAGTCCGAGACACTCTTTCCCAGCAAGTGGCAATACCACTTGACAGTCAACACAGATCTTACCCGTGGGTGGTGTTTGATTCTTCCATCCAACACCATCATCTTCATCCACTAATTCCCACTAACGGATCTACCGCTATTCACATTTGCATAGAAATATTCGCTTTATTGTACTATTTTTTAATAGTCTGATTAGAAGAATAACATGTAGGGCATGAGTTGCGTTCTCCATCTCCGGCGTTTCAGTGACTTCCAACCTCACTCGCCTACTTGGCATCTTTCATCATTATCATTATCAAGTGTTGTACGAGCAATTGATCAAATACGGCCATTGCCAATGGCTTACAGCATAAATCGCAAAATCAACTATGCCTTTTAGTAGATAGAGATTCGAGATTAATAAAAGGAAAACTTGTTCAAACTGATTGCATGTTTGTGGTTCCACCACATAGTGGGTGAGAGCTTATTCGTTTTGCTTGACCGAGCCGTTGAAAGATTTGGCTCTGTCAAGCAAGGTAGTCTATTTCTATTTTTTTATGGAAGGTGCATCATCATTCTTGGGAACTCTTCTTGAGACATACGTCGAGCTGAGTGGCAATGAGGTTGAAACACACTGGCACGCCTTGCTATGCTTAATGAGAGTCGAATTTTAATTAAATTGGACTTTGTGTCGGAGTTTTTCTCCTTACTTCCAGTAGGTAGGGAGAGCAGCAGAATTTTACTAGCGCGCCATCGGGGGCGAGTGTGTTCCATCAATGCGTTCGTCTCGGTGGAGATTAGGCCACTTGGTGGCATTGTGTGAGGACACACCACTAGTAGTACTACTACCACCAAGTGTGTTACTAAAATTAATTTCGCTCTCTTTTTCTTTCGCTTGTTTGTGCCTATTTTTTACAATTTAATTTTGCTGTTTTATTTCGTTCTTTTTCCCTCATTCTCTGGTGTTTGTGGTGGGCAAGGGTCTCATATCTTGGTTCGTCCTTTATCGCAACCATCACGGTCTGCCAATGGCAGTGCAAAGTGAAAAATTTAATTTCATTAACCGAATGCGAGAAACCGAGCTCACAGAAGCCAAATCGGTAGCACTTTTCCCATTTGTTCGGATTAGCGCCAGATTCCCACTTTTCTTAGCTAGCTAAAGTCCAAGTTGGTTCGTAGTGAAATTGCCTGTTCAGCAACTTTCGGTTTTTCGGTATCGACCAGAACTACACTGTGCTAGTAGTCCGTTGTGTGTTAGGCAAGTTGGGCGATTACAAAGCCAGACCCGTAAAAAGAGAAAAGAGGAGAAAGAGATGAGATCAATCCGATTAGGGCGGTGAGTGGCCGAATTGCTCTCACACATTTCTAGTCGTGCCCGAAGTCTAATGTCCAGTTCGTGATGGTCACTATCGAAGTGTATCAACTTTCGTTGTGTGTAGGGAAGGGCGCCAACGAGGTACGGTGTTGGGCCACGACTTCGACCGGTCACAGGCCCACTTTCCCCCTCGCCAACAACGGTTTGCCATGATGGCTAAGCAAACACCTCGCGCGAGTTTGCCAGAGGTTCAACGTGGTTGAGCGACACATCAACACGAGCTGTCCGCTATTACATCTTGAGCTCGATTGTGAGCGCCAATTAAAATGTTAGCCACTCTAGGGCACCGATGCCATCGATTTGCTCGCCAATGTTGGATGGCTTAATTGTGACTCATACCGTGCTAATCTGCTTGCTTCTTTTGGATATTTATACGCTGCGGGTCTGTTTGCAATTTGCAAAAGTTTCTATTTTTTGTTCAATTCGCCACGCTGGTGTTTGATCGGCATCGTGGCGTCGATTTACATAGGGCGCTCGCAAGTGGCTACAAAGTGCAGCACTGTTCGGCAGCGGTGGCAGTGTCAAGTGTCGGATCGTTGCATCACTTCCATATCGATCACGCATCGCGCGCACAAGCAAATTAACACTCTTACTCAATGAGATGCACTGCTATTTACGCTACCGACACCATGATTCTTGCCTATGAATACATTAGTCCGGTCCTGCACCCAAAAGATGCTAGTTGTCTCCAGGTCCACCTTTGTTGATGTTATATATTGGTGCCCTTAATCAATAAAATTTCGATTTTTGTATTTGGCAGCCTGAATTTACCCCGAGGTAATTTGACAACTTCGAACCAAAATCAATTGACTGTGCATCTTGAACACTGGCAACATATGATAAATTTTGAGTCAACAACGATGGTACTAATTGGATTGGTTTCGCTATACAAACTCGGCAAGTGTTGATTGAGTGTGAGGTAATCCCACTTGAGTTGGTCGGTGGCAGTGGCGGTTGCGTGTCACCTTCACCTTGAAGGTAGTGGCATAAGCGACCCCGCAGGCTATCTACTGTAGTAGGGCACTATTTCCTTCTGCCATCAAGACTTGGCCATCACCGCTATCAACGACAGTGGCACCATCGATTACCTAGGCTCACTCGACCTAATCCTTTGCCAGTTTGTTTGATTTCCTTGTTGATCTTGAGAGTGGTTCGATCTGGCCGAGTGGCCAATATCGTTAGCGGTGTTGGTTGCGGTGGCTGTATGTCAACGGGACAGTCAGCTATTCGTGCATGGATGGTCTCGGTGTGAGATCACTGTGGTCATCGGGCCAGCATGGCTGGTTGCCACTATGCAAATGGCACCTTTGTCGGTGTCACCAGCACTGGCTAGTTATCACTCACTCACTGACTCATTAGTAGGCCAAAGGGCTCCTCTTTAGAGCACGTTTGATCTTTGTTGGTGGCGCTGCTCTAGCTGTCATCAATTCCAGTGGTCTTCTTCATTGTCATTCTCGCTCGTCTCCAGTGTTGTGATTTGCATAGTTGGTTAGTTTTGAATTCAATTGGTTGGTGTCTGTCGTAGTGTGGCCGGTGAACTTGCCGGTGACGGGCGCGATGACCCGAGTGCACCACCTCTGCCCGACGAGCTCAAGCGTCACTCACTGCGTCCATCCATATTTTCTCACTGCCAGCTTGGGCGCGCGATCCCGTTTCAACGCACTACTATCTGCTTGGCGTTGCCTTTTCATTGAAACTCGTCAATCGTTTCGATTGTTATTGACACCAATGTGCCACCACCATTGTGTGCTATGTTGGTTACGTAGCAAGACTCTCACCGCTTTGCCCCTTTCATCACGCCGCATGATTCCTGCGAATTGATTTTCAATGTCATACTGTCTCCCGGTAACGATTGATATTTCCACCCAACGACCTTTGTGCTTGGCCACAACGTCGGTTGGTGGCCTCTGTGGTTGAGCTAAATCTTTTTTGGTTAATGTCGCGAACGTGGGTTTGAGAACAACATTCGAGTGTTGTCTCGTTTATAAGCTTGAAATTCGTCCAGTACTCACTCGCTCAGATCTATTACTTGAGCACGTGTCTTCACCAATCTCAGTATGGCGACACAATGGCTACCTAGTGGAAGTCTCAATTGTCTTCATGCATTCATTCATTTGGTTGAGGTCGAGTGTTGCATCGTGTGCCATCGATTGTCGTAGCAATGTCCAGTTCAATGGGGAATCAATTAATCAGTTAGTGTGTTGACATGGGACAGTCTCTCTTGCGAGTTGCACTTGTGATGGATGGCTCGATCGGGTTGAATGACTCTCGAATGACGATGCGGTGCGCTGTTGGCTTGACCACAGTGTCGCCGCCACAGGAGAGGACAACTCGACCATCACTGACTTGGTTGCGCATTGTTCTAGTCCGGGCGATTTCATCTGTCATCTGAGCAAACATATCTTGCTGCTCTCTCTCTCTCTCTCTCTCTCTCTCTGCTCGCTTTTGCCCCATTTTATGCTATTTGCGTGGTTTCCGCATCGGATCGTGGCAATGGTCACCCTGACTGACCTCGGTCAATGGCTACCACTATGTTAAGAGTACCACCAAGAGTAAAAATTCACATTTTTCAAAACATGCTATCGTATTTTTTGTAAATGATTATTCTTAGTATAGGTTACTTTAGTTTAACCTCGGTATACGAAAGAATAGAGGCACAAAAAATATGAGCATATATAAATATCATATATCACACTATGATAGGAGACTAAAATAAGATTACACCAAAGGTTCCACTAATTTAATAATGAAGTTGGTTTATAGGTTTTTCATTCATCACTTGGTCAGTAATCACTGATTTCTATGGTGACATGCACTACGGTGCATCACTACTCCCTCCCTTGAGTCCTTAGTCAATTTCATGCTTCATTTTGCATCGCGGCCAAGCCGTCTTTGATGGCTGGCTGGTTGGGGTTTTAGCATGCGAGCATAGGATTACATTGACCTTCCCTTTTTGCCTGATAGCTTTGCTATCTACTTAGATTCGCCGCAAGTGGCGCGTTTCAGTAGTCTAATTGACGCGACCCAGTGCACGGGGCACTCTCACTTTCACGCATCTCTTCTCTTCTACGCACGTTCCGATGATGGCTAGCAATTTACCGTTATTAGCGGCCCTACCTGCGTACACAAGCTTGGCGTGTGTGTGTGTGTGTGTTCGGCGCCCCCAGTGACATCCCGACACACACACACACACACCCGTTTAACTACACAGCATCAAGCCTCTGATGCCCACCACTATGCTCTTCTACTACACTTGGCAACACTTTGAGTTCAATAAATTTAAGGATTATACACACGTATAATTTTGCTCATTTTTTCTCTTTTTATATCTTGAGCGTTACATCGCCCTCTAAGTTGACAAAGCAACAGTTAGGAAAAACAAGCTAGTTCAACCCACACTGCTTCGCGTACAACACAATGTAGCAGCGACACAATTGTTGATTTATACCGCTTCGAATGTGGAGGAACGTTATACTTAGCCATTATGTTACATCCTTTTTAGATGCAAAGAAAGTTGCCTCACGCAATTGCGTGGCAGATGTAAGTCGCCTCTCAAGTTGGATGATATTTCGATTCACCCTCCAGTGACACAACGTAACTTAGTGTGCCATGTTTGCACACCTGTTGTAAACAAGTTCACTCGTTTAGACGTTCTCTCTTCAGGACCTTGGTGTAATATCCCACTGTGATCCTCATCCGGTTGATAGAGATGAACTCGCTCGCGCCAACGAGCACGACTTGATCGATCTGGCTTGGGCTCAATCTATCAAGAAGTTGTGGCATCGTTTCAATCATTGTTCGCATTGACCAGTCACTCTCGTTAGTGAGTCGAACTGAATTAGACAAGACAGAGCGCGACATCGAACAACAGACCTGCAGACTGATCGACTCGCCTAGACTCGATCCAATCTAGCAGTGAACAAGCTTGTTCACGAGCACTAAGTGTCTCGTGCCTCTTTGCGGTCTCGTAACGATCGGCTCGCACCAAGTGCGATTGACAATTCAATCCACCACAACTGGCTGGCTGAGTGACTGACTGAGTCTGGCTCGTACATTACACGCATTACATCAGAGTCGGCGCGCGCCAACGACCGACAGACAGACAGGCATAGGACGGGCATCACCTGAATGTGTCCAACGCACTATTAGCCTTGAATTGTGCGTTTGCTTGCTTCGACAACGTGTACTGTTTCTCTCTCTCTCTCTCGTGCCCTTTTCCTTTGTCAGCTCGGGCGCGATCTCCGATCTATTTTGCATGCTGCCCTTTGTCTACTGTTAATTGAGTTAAAATCTTCTGAGCTTGATGTGCGACGGTGTAGAAGATTGGGTCGAGCGCGGCCTGATTGTTGGTGATCACCTGTGCGGAGGCCTCTGGTCACCTCTAGCATTGTGGTCGGTGTGATCCGCTCGAACTCGGTGGCTGCGAAGGCACACCTCTCTGTCAGTCATCGATCGATGTACATCGGGCGTCTTCCGATCTGCCATCTGCGTGCTAATCTGATTTGAATAGATCGCTCCCATTGCCCTGGACAGAATTGCACGCTTGATTGGGTGGAACACTGCTTCACCGTTGCCATTGATGTTTAATTAGAATCGCCCAGTGATCCAATCCGTGAGTGGCGACTTTTTATCGACTCACTGCCCTCTTTATATGGTTACTCGGCCTGATTAATGTGGCATTATACTAAGTGGATATTTTTTAAAAAAACAATTTTCATTTGTCCCAATCAAAGTGCTAATCTTTTAATTTATATTTCTGCAATAACCAAGATGGAAGAAAGGCGAGAGTGAGAGTTGAGGGTGGAAAAAAGGGAGAGTTAAGCACGTTGCTCGAGTGCTGGTCCTAGGGATGATTAATCGAGCTGCGCCGGGCCACTCTTCACTAGCAAACGACTCAGTCGGTTTGCGATCGATGCATTCTGTTGCTCACAATGCACGGAGCCTTTTTTTGCCGCATCATTTGCTTCCTTTACTAATTACCGCTTGGTACTTTTCAGTTCTCGAGTACGATGAATGAATTCATGGGGGGTTTCAAACTCATCTAAGCGTACAAAAATGTAATTTTGAGCATTGGAGCAGTAGTTAGGTTGGAGCAATGACATTCCAAGAGCGGCATCACTAGAGACGACCATAACTGTTGGCGCAACTATTCTCTGTGATTCTAGCTGACTCGATAGAAATTAATTGAACTAGTCTGTCAGAGTAATTAGATTTGATTTTGTCTCTCGCTTTGCAGTCTTTTACTGTGTTTCTTGCGGAAATTGATCCTTGGCAGGGATCTCGGATTACTCTTGCACTTTCCGGCACCATCCACACGCGTCCAGATAATCTGTGCTCTAGAAGTGACTGCCACAGAATCGCACCACAGGGCCCGAAAGAATAATTTAATTTACGATGACAAATCTGCTTCTCCCGCCACATCATCTCGTGCCCAGTGGTCACTGGTGTTGGTCGAGCGCGAAATGAAATTGCTTGCCACTCGTTTTGCTGTCTACCATTCGCCTTCATGCCATTCGATTTCCTAGTACGCTACTATTTTTTTAACAATCTTCTCACTACGGCTAACTTCACCGTTAGCGTGAACTTGGGGTCGATTTGACAGTCAAATGGCATACACACAGTGCGATCGATTTGTTTGAATTAGACCGAGTCTGTCTACGAGCCGCAACTCCCTTCATTGGACGCGATCGACTCCACTCTTGTAGTGTCACCCTTTCCCTTGGCACCGCTGCTGCTTCAAAACTTACTGTTTGTTTCTTGCTATCTCTCTGTTTTTTTTTGTTGTTGTATTACTCCATCAAGCACAATGGTGATTGTCTTGAGTGCGCGCTACCGTGATACTTCGATTAAAACTCCTACTCTTCCTACGGCTTTCCACTTGCTATTATGATGTTATTTTCTCTTCTACTTTCCTGACAATATTTTGGCAATAACACATTTTGATTTTTTATGTTTATCAAATTGCGCATTACATCTGCTGTTGAGCTGCTGCTGATTGTTATTATTCTTCCATCATTTGTACTATTTCATCACATCGATCAAAACGATTTCCTTGCTTCAACCTTTTCTTGCATTTTGCATTGGATGTTCTCGAACATCACGAGATTTTGTCACATGTTCAATATAGGAGAGCAGGTACATTCCCAAGTGTGCTACAATGTCGCACTACGATTTAAGTGTTTTTAATTCGCTAATTGATCTGGCGTAAGGATGGTACGCACACTTCTCTCTCCCCTTGCGTTCATCGGCCCTTGAGTCAAGTGTCGTCGACTTGACTCGCTGGCTGTTACTCTCTCGGCTCGTTTGAGCCATCAACATGCAGTGCTGGTGCCACTGCGACCCGTCTCGCCTCACTTAGAATCTCTCCCCCTCTCTCTCTCTTTCTATCTCCATCTTATTGCTGTGCGACTTAGTCAGCAACCAGGAGCATCCACGGACACCCATCCAAGTGGGTCTTTTTTATTTAATAGCTCACATTGCACTGACGGATTGCGAATTATTTGGTTAGATTCTGCTAGCGCCAATTCGATAGTGTCCACAGCAAGTGTATGCTACCGAGGTTGGCACGGTGTCACTGGCACCGAGGTGTGATCGCCACCGTAACCGACAGTGAACTCGATGACAGACCGACCACGCGTTTGCTCTGACTGATGCACTGATCCGGCTCGCATTCACACTCGATCCGACTGGCTGAAAACTTTAAATGTCACTTTGTGTTTGGCTCTTTTGATTTTCACTGGCTTAATCTCCTGCTTCGCGGTTGCCATTAGAAAAACTTTTAAATTACCATCAGTAACGATCGTGTATGGCACCAGGCGATATATCTGAAATCGGAGAAAGTTTTGTTTTGAAACTGGATCTCCTCGGGTGATTTTAGCTAATTTTCTATTCATTGTCTTTGGTTCATCATTTCCATGTTATGGCTGTACTGCACTGCTTTGCCTCAGTGGTGCGAGATGGATGGAATTGAGATAGAATGCAGTGACCAATCAATAGAGCTAGTGACAAATAGTTGTGCCGCGAAGGGAACCAATCACGTCCTGGTTACCACTAGCATTGACTCACAGGGCCTCTCCCGCACGCCTAATTGCACCGGGCAACTGGCCACTTGTGTTCGATGTGATCAAATGGCAATGTAAATTTAGCATATATCCATTTGTCTTATTTCATGGTGCTCGTGCCCTCCATACACTCTGATCTCTCCATTGTAGTGCGATTGTGCTTGACTGTGATTTGGGTTGATCGAGAATGGTGTCGGATTGGCTTTGACTGACTTGGTGACTGAGTCTCGTCGGGCACAACTCGCAATCGGCCAGTCTGCATCGATTGGCACAACCAACAGTCCGATCGATTGTTTCTTCAGACCGGTCTGCCGATTCAATGGCAATTGTTTTCGCGAGTTTCGAGTTTCTGGCTAGACTGACCCTGGTAGTGAGAGACGATGGGTGCAATCAACCTGCCAAGATCCACGGCACGTGTTTTGCTGATCGATGTCTGGCTGTTGCACTGACCACGATTGGATCGATTGCTAAATGATCGAGCGTGCTTCTCTAGCCCACTCATGCTGCTTGCACCGACCTGGCATTGTCCTTCTCACTCTTCCTTCACACACTTATTTTCCCTTGTCTTTCACGTCCGTTTGACCATCTGTCTTGTTTCGCATCTTGAAAACTTTCGATATTTCTCACTGTTTAATTGAAAGTGTGCACGCGTACGAGTTGACTAGCGGTCACTCTGGCCTCAAAGGTCTGTCAACTCATTTCTGTTTGCAATCGATTGGTGTCAAGACAAAAATAAAACTTTCAGTTGAAGTTAATTTCATGGCTTTGTTTTCTCACTGCTTCACTGCGATGGTCAATTATAATTTGACCAAAACTATCGACTCGACACTAGGTTTACCTTTTGTGGGTCGATTTATTGTGTTTACATTTGCGATAGCGAGACTTATGCGTATTTGTATGAATTCATTGCTGCAGTGTGGTACTCTTCTAATTTGAGAGCTATCGTGTGCATGATTCGAGCTGACAGATGCTCAGAGTCAGTGACCACACCGAACCGACTGGGAGACTGAATCAAAAATGAATCACATACTCCCTCTCACTCACCTCGGCCACACGGTTATTTATAACTGCACAAACACCTTTCCCTTGGTTTCCCTACAATCCCTTATTAGCGCAATTCAATACTTACCACTTTCTCACAGTCGATGAACGGAGTGGGGCATCGGGCACGAATTGTTGAGCATCACTCACACGCTTGTCCAAGTGACCCGCACGAGATAATCCAGTGGTGATGGTGGAGATGTCCATTTGGCATTGTGGTCTCATTGCTGGTTGCAATTGCAATTTACTACGCGCGCGACACCTCGTGGCATCAGTCTTTGGCAAAGTGTAATCTGCATTTCCATTGTCAGCATAATGATTAGTATTCATTGGTATTGGCATCAGAGAATGAATCAATTAATCAATGCACTGTAGGGCAAGGTAACGAGTTGCTTGTTAGCGCGCATTGATGTGGCACTTTGAAGAACCTCACTCTGTGTGGAAGTGACGATGTGGGCCCCGGTCGCTTGATTTATGGTAGCCATCACTGATTTCCTCCATCGGTTGTGAACACGATGGCCGGCATATTTTCTCTGAAACTTAGATCGATTGTGTTTGACTTGTTCAAGAGTACAATTTTCACTAACGCATCTTGATTTAATGATTGACAGTGAGAAAGTGCTAGCGATGTCAATTTGCACCGTAAGTTCATGATCATTGTGATCTGTAGCATTTGACATTCACTGATACTGAGAAAACCGAGTATATCTACTAATAGTTGATCAGTATTAATTAGACACTCTTACTGTTAATTGATAAAAAGTAATTTTAGTCACTAGGTTGATTAGTGACCATGATGAAGCTGAATCAGTTGCCCATAGTCTTGTTCGATTCGATGCCAGTCGGTCGGTGAGGCAGCAGTGAGTGCAGGTCAATAATTGATGCTGTACACACATGTGAAACTTATTAAGACTGCTATTTATACGAGTGAGGAGATTCAGCAGCATTGAATGCGTCCAAGCTGGTACTCAGTACTACTTGCCGACCGCCAGACTATGTCTCGAAAGTCAAGTGCTCGGGGTGATCGTCTCTACTAGAGACAAAGGTGCCCCAAGCAGGCTGATCGATGACGATCAAGGCTGATGATGACCGATCGGACTCTTTTGGCCACGGTATCAGGTAATGGCCCTCATGGCCGGTTTCGCCATCTGATCAGCTAAACACGTCTCTGATAGTGACCACCGATATGATTGGATGCCATTTATATCCCGTCATGCTGAGGCCAGTGTAGGCCCCAGATTTACCTAGAGAGTTGGTGAAATGAGTCCAAGTCAGTCCAATTCAAAACCAATCAATTCGATCACTTGTTGATGATGATTCAATCTTGCTCTTGAATGGGTTAGCCATTTTTAATAATTAATTTTCTGTTAAATCATGTAAATTGGTATTGATTACTGTGGCTACTTTCTAAGAACGCAATCGAATTTGGTTGTCACTTGTTCTCACAAATAAACAAATGGCTATTTAAATAACACGTCTAAATTGCTAATAATAAAGAATAATAATAAATATATTGTGGTGAATGGCAGCAAGGTCTTGTGTTGTTCATACAGCTCGAATATCTTGTGGGACCAACGGTTCTAAAACTTTGTAAAGGACTGGCACCATCATTTAGTCGTTAGTAGTCATTACGAGTTACGATTTCATATTTGTAAATTATAAAGTGAACTATAACTTCGAGTTAACATAGAAATTCAAAATGCACTAACTTATCTGAAAATATGATAGAATTTTTGAAAAAATTGATTTGAGTGCATAATGTAACTTAGTCTAGCAATGTAATGTTTATTTCGAAGAATGCCGTTTAGATGTAAGTGGACAAGTGTGAATGAGTCGGCGTCAGAAAGAGAGCGAGAGAGCAGCATGGCGCAAGGGTGCAGCTGTCTGGTTGGTCAGACCGTTAGTTTCGCACAATTAAGTGGCAATAGTGTCCAGTGAAGAGATTAGCATCCGTAGAGTTGATGAGTGACACCCAGCTAGCCAGTTTGGAGTGAGAGAGCTATTTGTCATCGGCACCACTGGCTCTCACTCTATCTGGCCAGTCTGCGACCAGCAAGTGCAAGCTTTGATGGGTGCGTGCTGGTGTCAGCCACCGTCTCAGTGATTCCATCTCTGGTGAGAGATAACGAGTTTAGAGAGACGACTTCAGAGGAATTAGGATCAAAGTTAATTGTGCATGGAAATTGAGCTTGTCATCCAGATTGGCTCGACATGCCAGCATTCCACTCTAGGCCAAATTCCACTGCCATTAGCTACGCATGTTGGCCCCTTGACGGCTTCAAGACAGGCGACGGAAATGGCAAATCGGCATCGTTGGCGAGTGATGCTTATCGTGTATCACCATTGCAGTTGGTTGACTTGAATCACTTGTATTAGCAAGGTGCCCTGCTGCATCCCTCGGTTCACGACAATAGGTTGTATGCACCAATTAGTCTGACTTCAATCACATCAGATGCTTCTCCACTACATGTAGTAACACGAGTTTCTTGTTAGCACAATGTCGCGGATGCTTGGGCGACAAGCAGACATTAGAAAAGCTCGTCGAGCAGATGGCCATTGTCAATCTAAATGAGTTCAATCCGAGTGTTACTTGCTCGTGCACACGCATTGCGGTAGGAATAGAACATTGGCATTTCAATTTCTGCAAATGACTTTTGCTTTCACTAGCACGCTCACTGTTTCGCAGCGCGCGACAGGAAAGTGAAGACAATGGCTTCTTGTGGGACGATATCCTCTGCCAGTCACTGAGATGATATCATTTTGTCTGCCTCACATTGTCGTTCCATATTAGTTAGGCCCAGTAGTAGTAGAAGTTCTGTTGTGTGTGGCCAACAATCGAGTGCCACAATGGCTACCACTCTCTGATTGCTATCGTTTCACTTCTCCACGGGTGCTAGTAGGAATAATTGAAATAACCCCTTTGGGCAGTGTTATGGAGCCTTAATGTCACTCGACATCAGAGGTAGTAGTTATCATCGCCTGCGATCGAGTCCATTGTGCTGCCGCAAGGGTCGACTAGTGGCACTCGTGGTGTCCACCGCGTGCCGGAAGTGTCGCCCCTTCTCTACACTGTTAGCGATCCATGTGCAGTTGGCCACTCTTGGCGTCCAATTCGTCCACAACACATTCTAATTTAGCCTAATTGGCCGTTGCCAGGACAATCTTGTCGTGGTGCTCGTGTCGAGCAGTGAACAATCTGTTTACTGCGCAGTGGACATTTGCATTCGGCACCCGTCGGTTTGTTCGTCCAGTGGGAGCCAAAAATAAATTCTCATTCGATTGTCTTCCGATTTGCATTCGAAGGCCGAACGAGCGTGCGCATTTGGCCACGATCGACACTCGATGGCAATTGGATCAGCCTCTCTGGTGGCACCTTCGCTCTCTCACAACCAAAATAGAAAGCCATCGCAATGGATCTGTCAATCATTGATTGTAAGGTTAACGATTATATTAACAGAAAACCTGCACCAGATAAAGCTAGTCCTAAATGAGAGTCTGCTACGATTCTGGCAGCGGTGGGGGTGCCCACCTGATCGACATTCAATTACCCACCTTCATTTCTCCCTGGCTGCGGGCTATTGTGCTCGCACCTCAAATCAAATTCGATGTGTCACACAGCTCACTTCACCAGGCCAAAGTCGATTTTAATTAAAAATTACTCACTAAATGCATGCAAATCGAACTCTGACTCATCTCACTGTTGACATTTAGACTTTTCTACAGTCTAACTAGTTCAAACTCTAGAAACATTTTTTTTGTATAAAAATCAAAAGCGAACTTGAACGCAATCAAGATACTTTTAGTTTCACGTTGGAGAAAGAAAATGACCTGAGATTGTCTAGCATTTATCATACTGAACTAAGCACCATACTCTTTGAAACTCATGCATGGCCTTCTTGTTGCAGTGCCAATTTACTCGACGAGTCTGTTTGGGATAATCGCAGAGGTTTAGGTCAAAGTTTAGAGAACGTTTATCGCCGGATGATTGTTTGTGCACTCGTGTGTCTGTGAAGCATTGTGGTGAGATGTGCTGTGCTGAAAGTAGCCATTGGTCACTTACGCCTCGATCATGCCGTTGGCAAGTCTCGAAGCAAAGCAAATGGCCATTCTCGAGTCGTTCCTCAATTAAAAACAATTACCATTTTGTCATTGTCTTCGGGTTTGAGTGTCAAACCGGTTTTGTTATCAGACGTGTTTTAATTATTTTAAAAAGGTCTTTTGGACTGTTCGATTTTCTCTCTGGCCATTGGACTTGGCTGAAACTATTTGCTCATCTCCATTGTGCCTTGCACTCTCGATCTGTAGTGACAGGGCAACAATCAGCCATTGCCTTACAAACAATGGTTCTAGATCAGCGCGATTAGCTTAGCTCGGACAGTTGATCGCGACGACGGTTTAGACTTCGATCGAAATCTGACAGTTTGACCATATCTGGACGAATCCATTTCTCACATCGATTGGTCAAGTCACGCCGTGTGGTTGAAGGCGATTCTGAGTAGATTAGTCCTTGGTTGAAACAGGCGGACATTTTCGGTCATCATTGTTTGCACTGCACTGTTTGACTGAGCCGAATTATCGAACAATTGGAACGATTGTTGCTTGTGGTCAACGATGATCACTTTCGATGGCTTCGTCTTCGATTGCTTCCATTGATTGCAGTACAGTGGGTCTCACAAGGTTTGCGCGATTGATTGGTTCGCATTGTTGCCTCTTGCAAAGCATGCAGTGACAAGTGGCTTCTATAAAGTGTCTTGATCACATAGTCTTCATCACATTATCTCGATGTCTGATCTAGTGTGCGCAATCCGATTGATCAGCTTCATTTTTCATTCTTCCTGTCGTCGAACTTTTACTTTTCAATTGGGCCCCAATCTGGCGTGAGCAATGTCGTCATTGTTTCGGTGCCATTTATCCATGGTGGTTTATGGTGAAAGCGGTTGGTGATCACGCGTCTCTGTCTGGTAATTGGTGAACATCAATGTGGCACGCAGAGTACGGCATCGCTCAACGAAACATTGTGCCTTTTGTTACCATTTGTCATGTCGTGCCTAGTTCTTGTCCTGGTCGATTCGTCTTTTCGCTTTTTTTACTTCCACGCTCATTCAGCCCGAACTCTGCCTGTCGGATGCGGAACAACGGCGAACATTGCCACAATGATATATCCTGCCACCGACACACTGAGAAATGGTGTGGAACTGGTTGGTAGGCGAGGCCTGTTTGTGCGTGTGTGTTTAATTTAATTTCATCATTCAGCCAAATTATTAATAACAAACAAGCGAGATGGTGACGACGACAGCGACGGTCATTTGATGCAGCGCGCACTCAGCTCGCGCAAAATAGTAGTGATCGATTGGAGTAGAGCCGACCAATTGTCTGCCTCTCCAGTCTAAAATACATACAACAAGCAGAGATGTAAGACCCGGACACAAGCGATGGTGTAATTTGACTATCATTACCGAACACGCCATTCGATTGACTGTTTGTAGCTTTCGTGTCTGAGCCGCGCCAAACAAATTGATTTCTAAGGGATGCGGAGCGATGTCTAGCTGACTGGCCAAATCCACCCACTTTCACTTTAGATCAGCTTCGTGATTCATCATTACTGGTGCCAAATCGATGGTCTCAATTCGATCGTTTTCACTCGGAAATCATATTTCATTCCTCCGCGCGAACCCGCTCTAAATTGTTTTCTAATGCCTTTAAATTACACGCCCCATGCTTGTTTTGGCTTAGTGCTCTTTTCTAATTATTAAAAAAATTGGCGAGTTAGAGTTGTGATGATACAATAGTTGTTGCTGCGAGTTCCACCAAGCGTGCACGATGAGTAATGTGTTAACTATCTCTTTGCAGGTGTTCTCCGTGTTAGCCTTGTGGATGCCTGGCGTATGGACTCCAATGCATGATTTGATTCTGGCCATTCTGGCTCTCTTCGAAGCTTTCTTCTTGCCCTTGATTCTCTTCTTAAGCGACGACACCTTTCGCAGTGCAGTGAAGCGATCGTGTCGGTGTGGGCACACTGTAAAAATCTCTTCGCGCAGCCATCACAAATTGTCACTTGCCTTTTCCGAACGTGGCCTCATTACTCCACCATATTTGCAAGCGTCCAAGCCCTTACGACAACATTCCAAATCATTAGCAACGTATCAATCAGATCTCGACTTGTACCGCAAAGGTTGAATCACAGGAAATAACTTCAATGCTTTTACTAATACTTGTGTGTTGGTTTTTGTAGATTACTCCAAGCCAAACAAGATATCGTTTTTGAAGCATTACCAGTCAAATGGAGAGGGGAATAGCATTAGAGTGTTGCCACGACCAGTGCCAAGCCACGCCACCTCAATGTTGGATCTGAGTTCTCGTTCAGCTTTGTACCGGGAGCAGCATGGTCCAGTGGGGAGATCGCGTCACTCGTTGGCCCTTCTGCAGAACTCTCTCACACCCAAATCCTCTTTTCGCCGCCGTCCACCTTCGGTTGCTTCTTATCATCATCTCTTCTCGGGCAATGGCAATCAGACCAAGCCCGCTACTGGCAGATACAGTCAGTATTTGTTCGGTACTCCTCCAACTAAATCAGAGTCAACGCTGAGTGTACCACAGTTGAATTCTACATCCAACTACTTTAGTTCTCCGTCCATGATCAGCCATCACCTAAGGGAAATCAGGGAAAGCGGTACTGAAGCAATGACAGGAGAGAAGGAATCCAGTCCAATCAACGGCCATTTCGGCTCTGGCCTCCATCTAAACCAAGTGCCATCCACTGAGGAAATCAATAGTAAATCGAGTCAAGAAACACTTAAATCAGACGACAAATTGAACGCCAAGTCAGCTCAAAAACTGAAAGAGCTCATTCATGGCTTTACCACGCGGTCTAGCTTCAAAAGGCGATCAGTGCGCAAGTGTGGCTCAGACGCGTCCACCTTCTACAATCGACATAATCTGAAACGGTCACAGATTGCTCACAACCAGCTTTCTAACATACTGTACAACAATTTTTACAGTAAAAAGCTTGGCACTGCTTTTGGTAGCCAAATTACATTGTTGGCTGATGGCGAAGTAAATTTGAGCCAGTTCCAGTCGCGTCACCTCTCTTATGACCTGACTAGCAGTCAAGGTCAATCACCGCACTTTCCGCGTCCACATGTTTATCTCCCCAGCGTACCTACACTGGATATTGGCAATCGATCCAGCTCGTGTCAGCAACTTAACTCCGATGCGGGTCACTATCACAACCATCTCCTGCTAAAGCAGAACATGTCCCTCTTCAGCACAGACTCGCCACACACTGTGAGAAGTACCACCAACTCAACTGACAACAAGCAAGGTTTGTGCATTGCATTCCATTTGCCTCACTTGTTCCTTTCCATATTAATGCATCTGTTTTTTTGCGGCAGATTATGCAGAGAAACACTTGATGGGCGAGGAGGAGCACATCTATGCCTCATTACCCGAGGAGGAAGAGGAAGATGCGGAAGATGAGGCCAAAGCATCCGGCACATTCAGTGCTCGTTCCACACTACCTGACAGCTGCCAGCTCGCTGTCAATTACCCCACCCCTGAGATCGAAACCATTGAGTATGTGATCCAAATCTCGCGCCTTGCAACAATTACCAAACTTTTCCTTTGTATTTTTAGTTCAATTCGACTTGAGTCTGCTGTGATCCAAGCTTCTCAGCCTTTGGACCCACCGTTTTTAACACACACTACATCAAGCAGTGCAAGCCCGAGTCATAGCAGCAACAGTAGCAGCAGTACCGTGAACGAGGACGGCACCGAGGATATCTACGAGGAAGTGACCAACCTCGTGGAAGGTTCCCTAGGAAAGCAACTTGCTCGGATGCAGAGGCAATCTGCGAGCCAGGATACTTTGGTGGGTGTAGAAAACAGCGAGCACTTTCTTCTTGACCACCAAATAACTCAGTTCAGCGAAGACGAAGAGGAAGAAGACGATGACATGCTCGAGCCAGACCGTATCTCAATACTGAGTCAAACCTCCTCTTCCACCTTCTCATCTTTTACCACATGTGCCAACCAAGATTTTGAGTTTATTGCCCACTCTGAACCAAGTGAAAGTAGTGAACAAATCACTGCCAAGGCTCACTCGGTTGAAGAGATCAAAAGGACAGACAAAGGGACTATGGTAGAATCTAACATTCAACTTGAACCGTCCACTCTTTCTCTGGCTGCCATTTATTACAACCGTTTCATTTTAAACGAAAGTCCCAAAAACGCTAAGTTAGCTCACCGGCAACGATCTAAAGTGAATCGCCGCCAATCTTTTTCCACCGCCTATGAACTACGACAGAGGATTCTCTACAATCAACTAGATCGAGATGGCATTCAGATGATTGAAGAAGAAGCCGAAGAAGGTGCTCACTGTGAGCCTGGTGATTATCCTCTTCTAGGAACTGAACTCGAGGAGTTATTTCCATTGAAGATTAGTAGGCGAATCAGCACTAGTGAAGACAATCTTCTTTCCATTATATCAATTATTGCTAATTGTGGTGATGAAAACGCTGAACAAGACCACATTGCCAGCCTCAACGCAAGCCCCATCAATGAGAAGCCACACAGGAAGAACCAAACAATATTGGAAGAAACCAAGGCTGATGAAACCAAGTCAAATGGAACATTTGTAATGAAGAGCGAAGCAAGTCCGAGTAGTCAGGGCAAAAACACTGGACCAGTCTCGGCAATTCCTCGCGCTGCTTCAAATCTGCCTAGGTCAACGATCAATGGAAATCCTAGTACTAAGATTACCATTAAGGCCCTAAAATCAAAGAAGCAAGCCTCGGCTAGTCCGGCTAGAACCAAACCAAAAGCCAATGTAACAGGTCGTGTCTACGAGTTAGGTTCCATCTGGGAGCGTAGTGTTGCCAACAACATCAAGATGCCCAACAATAAGTCAGCAAGAGACAATTTCCGCATGAGGTCAGTCAGTACCAGAGCACCAAGCAAATCGTCGCAAAGTCCCACCTCCTCCTCAGCAAGTTCTTCTTCAACTTCGACTTCATCTTCGCCAAGTAGAATGCCTACTTTCATTTCAGTCTCGCCTCTAAAGACAACCAAGTTTGGATCGCCACAAAAAAACCAACTCAATTTCACCTCCAAACTTCCTACACCTTCACAGTATGGTGTTAAACAGAAGCAAGATGCTCGGCAAAACGCAATCCTCGCAAAGAACGCACTGATGATGAGTAGTGTCAAGGGTGGCGGTGAAGCCAATCACGAGCTCAAGACTAGACTTCACTAGCATACCCCTAATCCTATTCTGTCCTAATGTACTGTAACATAACCTCACACCTACTGTCAATATCTTGTCTCCTGCTTTTCTAAGCCTCACTGTGAAATCCATTCAAATACTGTAAATACTGTTCACTTTGCATTTTTGTACAACGACGATTTTGTCGATCATGCTGCTTTTTACTATTAATGATGATTAAAATAAAATGATA
This sequence comes from Papilio phestus, assembly GCA_018231625.1. Classification (NCBI taxonomy): domain Eukaryota; kingdom Metazoa; phylum Arthropoda; class Insecta; order Lepidoptera; family Papilionidae; genus Papilio; species Papilio phestus. The sequence goes on from DVQH01000027.1 coordinate 37,709, forward strand.
TAAATTGTTATAAAGAGTGTGTTTGAATTTTAATACAAACAATGATGAAGTGGAAATCACATTTCGCCACACTGTGATATAATTACCGGAATCTTCGGCTTGTTATTAGGTCCAGTTGGAACATTTTCAATCTTTCGAACCACAAGCATGCCATCTAGTACTCGTCCTGCAAATTAACAGAAATAAGCGACAAAAAAATATGAATGAAACCCATGATATTACCAAACACCACGTGTTTGCCGTCCAGAAAGTCACACTTAGCGCATGTAATAAAGAATTGACATGCATTGGTATCTTTGCCACTGTTGGCCTGAAATAGTATTTATAATGGACACTGTTAATCAATAATAACTTTGCTCATTACCATCGACAAAAGACCAGGTTGATCGTGCTTCAGCTTGAAGTTCTCATCGGGGAAAGTTACCCCGCCAAAGATTGACATTGTTCCTGTTCCATCATGCTATAAATATAATAAAATAAACATGATTAAAATCAATCACAAGTGTTAAAACAAATCATTATATACATTGACAAAGTCGCCTCCTTGAATCATGAAATCCTTGATAACTCGATGAAATGAGCAACCTTTGTAGCCAATTGGAACTCCATCCTTCTTGTATTCTCCTGTACAGAATTGTCTAAAAAATTGAATCCAGATTATTACAAGAGACTGACAAGGAGCAATCATACCGAAAGTTCTCTGCTGTCTTGGGCACCACATCGGAGAAGAGTTCCATCTTCATTCGTCCCACCTCTGTGCTGCCAATCATGATATCAAAGAAGACCACCGGATTAGCCGGATGGCGTAGTTGCTGCTGGATCTGGCCCCAAGTTGACATTGTTGACAGCGGTTTGCAATTATTAATTTTTCAAAACCAACAACAAACCACCGGGCAATTATTATTTCACATTTGTATATTTGGTCACTCACCGCATACAACCATCGATGGTCAAATCAACTATCGATTATGTAATTTACAGGCTTTAATTTTTTATTTTTTAATATATATTTCATGATTTTACAATATGCGACGGATATTTAAAATATAAAAATAAAATATTATTTGAAAAATGTATTATAAGCACTTAATATTATTAAGTGCTTATATTAAGTGCACATATTAAGCAGTTAAAAAATTAAAATGTAAAAAAACATTATAATGCAATGGGCTAGAATTATTTTATTTTGTGTAAAAAAAATAATAACATAATCAAAAAAATAAAATAAATTAATATATATTAAAAATCACAATTGAATTCTGTGCAAAAAAATATCATTAGGATTCTCATCATCACAGCCAGTTTGGGTATCACAGATTTGTGTCATTTTAGCAGGTTCGTATGAAAAAAAACTTATAGATTGGATGGCAGGATCATTAGTGAGACGGTAAAAGTAGTAATGAAAGTGATCTCCCAACTGTGCAAAGTTAGCCGTTTTCATTTGATCTTGAAAGACTCGATTAAACAGTGGCAGGCGAAAATGCGGTGCAGTGAAAGAAATGGAAAAGAATTGGCCATGAGAAGGTCGAAGAACACGGGTAATTTCGTTAGCCATTTGTTCGATGTTGTTTAAAGTGGGCTCGGAGACATTCCACGGGGACTTTTCGCCTACCATAAATACCTCGATGGTGGCCTTTTCTAGCACTACGTCAAAGGTAGACTCGGCAAAATTCAAGCTTCGACAGTCCATAGTGTGCCATTGCATCTGACGACACTTGTCACAGTGACTTGACATGGCTCGGATCACCGATGACGATATGTCAATGTTGTGTAAATTACGGTAACCATCGTCAAATAATTCCTCGGATAAAAGACTATTCCCACAGCCTGCAAAATAAGTTTAGATAAAATTAGCCAAAAACATTTCTAATCCACAAACCGAGAACCAAAATAGAAGCCGACTTCTTCACGTGAAGCCGAAACATTGATGCAAACATGGAATAACATCCAAGCCAGTCTCGTGTAACCTTGATCTCTCTATTGAGCTCTAACTGATCCGAGTATCGTTTTTCCCAAAAGTTTGAATCTGAATAAAGTTGATTTTCTTCTGGAATGATTGACTCGTCAATCGTTTTGTTGCATAGTGAGTTGCCGGTTTGAGCCATCGATTAATTTCTGATAGTTACAGTTGAAGAAGGGGTGCCACTGGTTTCATCAGAACGGAGAAAATACGGTTTGTCGCGTTGGCGGAACATGTGACTACACAGCCCCAGCAGCACTGATCCCGCACTACACATCGGGGAGCTGATAAAAGCATGCACAACACATAGAGCAACGCGTGCGCACAACAGATTTCCCTTTCTATTTTTTATGCGTGCTCCTGGTGCGCTACTGTAGTTGCGCCAGGTATCCTCACAACTGAAACCAGATGACGTTGTGAATACAACAGTCGCTAGATTTTCTAGATCTAGACATAATTTTCCCATTGTTTTATTCCATAGACTGAATGCGCCTTCCAGCGACAAGCTAGTGTTCTACTTGCTTTCCACAGTGCTTTGGAAAAATTATGCTTCACCCTAAAAATCAGGCTTGGTGTGAAACCGACAGTAGAGTTTTTCTGGGGTACACGTAAATTTTTCCAAAGCACTGTGGAAGGCAAGACAATCGCCCGCTTACCGCTAGGTACCGCCACAGTCTATTGAAGAAAATAATGGGAAAATTTGCGTCTATCCCAGAAAAACACCATTATAAACAGTGGATATTGCAGCGCCACCTTGTGTATGCTTTTACGTTGAGGATCCGAATTAAGCACAGTCACTCTTCGATTGCTCGCACCTTACCCCATACTTCAAGTTAACTCGCCCTTTGCTCATGTGAACTATTGTAATTTACACTATTGCCTATTGCGAACATAATTTGCACATGGTGAGCATAGGAATTGTCAATATAATAATTAAATTTCGGCCATTTAAAGTAAATTATCAAAGTTAAGTAGTCAATATTTAACCTAAAAACAAGTTTAGGAAAAGTTATATTACTAAATGAGTATAGTTTTTGCTTTCGAATAATATAAATATAAATCAAATTGATGATATTCCAAGTTGAAATTGAAGAGCAAGCAAAGGTGTGAAAGCGAAAGCGAAAGTTGCGGTAGTGAAGGAGGAGAAATCGATGGATCGAGTGGACAATCGGAATCCATTGTCGGCTCAGAGAGAGTGCCGTGCTCGCGCTCTGTGTTTTATCATATCACCCGCTTGCGTGCTTCACTCGCGCTAAGAACTAAGCGTCGGACTAAGCTAAGTTGTAGCTTGCCGTGCGCGCCACTGTCCCAAAGGCCGCCGTAGTGTCTCGCCCATCGCTCCCACACGAGCTCGCACCACCAGTCCAGCCGCAAGCGCCACCGACCCACCAGCCACCACAACCAACTCTCTCCACACCACACTTCAGGAGGTTCACTAGCGTTGACAGTTGCCGCTACTGCTTAATCACTGGCCTCACTTGCCCCTTGACACCGGTCATCACCTCGTGTCCCACAATTTGTCCTCTCTCCTCACCTGTCATTTATTTCTCACACCAACAACTCACGTATCATCGTTAATCATGTCAGAGACCGAAAACGCCGTTCCCAATTCTTCGGAGACGATCACTGAGCCGACCAACCAGGTATGAAAACCATTGGGTAACCTATCACCACCGAATTTCCTGGCCAGGTCTCGACCTTGTGTCGGCTGGCCGTAATTGACATCACATAACTTTTACGGCATGTTTATTGTTTCACACATTCTCAACCCTACTATTTCTCACTTAACACCAACTCTCAGTTATCATTTACTACTAGATGACCACTTGGTGAATTGAGCAAATTATTGATCATGTTGTAACACTATTGTCGGTTCTGTCATTGTCTTGAATGGCCTCATTATCAGTGATAAGGTTTTGGCTGATGTTCAGTTGCTCACACACTCACTATCGTTACGTCCTATGTGAAAAGCAACCGAGCAAAATTCTCGCGGGCTTCTTGCTATGAGTGAAAACTTTGTTTCCTAATATATAAACTATATATCTTTTTATTTATTTTATAGGTATCATCCAACAATGTTGCAAATGATACCACTCCAAAAGAAAACAAGGATTCGGTAAACTTCTAGTTTTTTATTTGACTTTGTTGACTAATGACGCTTGGTGTAGAAAAAGGAAGAAACCACTCCAGGCCGTCGGCGTAAGCGAGCTGCTGATGCTGATACCTCTCTTGTGTTGGCCACACCGCCTGGCTCTGACAGCAATCGTCGACAAACCCGGTCGCAGACCAAGGGAACACCTCCAGTGGCTCCATCTCCAAGTCCTGCCAAAAAAGCAGCTGTTGAAAAGACCAATGGTACTAAGGGACGTCGCGGACGAAAGCCGAAATCTTCGGAAACTGAGGCGACCGAGGATGTAACGATTGATGAAGAGCCAGCAACAGATAACGACAGTGCCGCTGTTCCTGCTGAGGTGACAGAGAAACCGCAGGAAGAGACAAAGCCTGTGGAGACTGAGTCCGAGAAAGAGCAGCCTGAGGCTCCTGCAAAACAAGAAGATAAGGTGGATGGTGTCACCAACTCCAAGCTCGAGGAGGTTAAACCAGATGAATCTAAGCCAGAGGATTCAAAACCTGAGGTGTCACAAGCTCCAGTAAAAGAAGACATCCCTCAGGCGGCAACATCCGAGAAAGAAGCAGAGCCGGTGGTGAGTTCAACTCCAGACCAGCCACAGAGTGCCCCGGCTGAGCCTGCCAAGCCCACTCCAGAAGTTGTTGAAGCCAAGCCAGTGGCTAATGAAACTGGCGACAAGATCACGGACAAAGTGGAAACTTCGGTGGTCAATTCAACTACTGCTGAAACCACCGTCAATAATCACGAACAGTAATCTCTCCAGGTTAGTCATTCCCCGAGCATCTTTGTTTTCTCTAATATAAAATATATATATCTTCTACTAGGTGTCAATGAATCAGAAATCCTTTGATGAGATCTTATTGTATATTATTATTTTATTTTATTATTATTACTTACGTTAGCAAAAGCCTTTGTAGAGTCGAGTAGCACATGTGTGTTCGTGCACGCCGACTCACCAGTAGAACATCCTTTGTCAACTTCTACCACTTCCATCATCATCGATTAGAAAATTTACTCAGTTTCTATAAGTTTTCTTAGGTCAAGAGTGACAGCCACGATCTATGTTTGGACTTGTTCATGAACATGTGGCCAATGTTACCAAACCTTGACATATGAATTATTCCAATGATGACTGTCATACTAACATTCTTTAACTTTTGTTATGTTAAGTAATCTTTATTTTTCAAAAAATTGCTCTTGCAAATTCTGATCAATGTCTCCTCCTTTTATTGTATACACATTACATTATCTCACATGTTTTATTTTTGTTTTCACCCTCGTCTCGTTTTTTCGATTGATTTTCCACACACATGTTATTAACAGTTTAATCTCCCGACCTCCTGAATTATATATGATTATAATTATAAAGAGATTGTGTATCAATTTCGCACTTTTAATAAAACGGTTATTTTTAAAGCAGTTTATTTATAAGCGTAGTGCCACCTGTGAGTTGACAAGTGCAATCGAGGAAGCACATCGCGAGTTTGTGTCTATCTTTCCTTGTGCCGTTGCTCTACTAAACGAGAGTATCGTGACATACTAGTTTTACTATGGGCACGTCACACCTGCTATCTTCACACTCTCATCTTACGTTTAAGGTACCTTCGAACCGAAACATTCTCAAAAGGATCATGATTCACTCTAGTTTAATGAGCATTAGTGTTTGACAGACTTTACCGATTGACTTAACTTTCACTATGGTATATAGAATAGATATAATAATGAGAAAACAAGAGAGACAAGTCAGTAGGTCGAGGGTGTGCTAATAAATAGTGTGGTGAGCTTGCTGGTGAGTTAAGGTTAGAAGTCGCGCTTATCGCACAGGACAGTGTTGCCAGTCAGCTCGCGCGCGCTGGGTGACATTGATCGTACAACCTGGCGCGTTACTTGACCACTTTGCCATCCACTCGGTTCGCCTCATCTCGAAGATATTAATATTTTGTGCTGCTATCTACGGCTAATTCGATTCCAATTTGATTCAGCTTAGTTTCACTCAAAACACTGGTTTCACCTTGCTACTGGCACCACCATCGACATTGTTATAGCAACTGAGTTTAAGCAAGGTAGAAATTCCAGCTCTCGCCAGTGGATGACCAGCTGCCACCCTGACGGGGTTAATCTCCTCTTGCATCCTCTAGGCGCCAGACGAGTGCGCTCCATTGGCAGCACTCTCGTTCGCCCCTAATACTGGCGTGTTCTAGATCACTGGATAGCATCGAGGCGACAGGCCAGGTGAGTGTGCGTGTGTCTTGTCCTTCGAAACCACACCATTATCAACCAAATCATACTGTGCAACACACCATCAATGTCGAAGATCAACACTAAATGTCTTGGGACCGATTCTGTAAATTGGTGCCGGCGTCCCGGCGTGTGAAGCACTACACCACGGTATAACACAACAGACTCATTGCTTTATTTGGAAAAGCAGCGGCACATTGCACAGTACATCCGCTACTTTGCTATATAGTCTCACATTTGGATGCCATTCGCCCCGGCCATTGGCGGCGAGGCCTATTTACAAACACTACCAAGACCAAGTACTGCACTAAGTTGTTGGTTGTTTGTGTGATTCTTGGTGAAGCGTGTGCTATGTGCGTGCGATCGCCACCGCTCTCGAGGTACCATAAGCTTGCTTAATGGACACCCCCTCCCACTGGATGATACCTGCGGCAATTCCAAGCAACTATGTGAGTGACATGATCTTATCGCGACGAGGCCCTACAGTAGTGTGTTTGTCGGATCGCGCACAGTGGAGTGAGCAAAGTGGCCGATTGCATGAGAAGTGTGGCCACTGGCGGTAACTTGCTTAGCCACCTACCCACCGGTGGGTTTGTCGATGGCCGGTCTGTAGGACGGGCTATTGTGACCATTTCTGCCCTGAGCATGTGCTTCTCACGGTGAAAATCTCACCGCGCTTTCTCACTTCACTTTACCACCAAAGTGAATTTATACCCAGCGTGCGATTGACCGCGCAAACTAGCTTCCCTCTCGACCTTGCTCGCGAGCACGAGTCCGACCTAGGCAACTCACGGTTGGTAGCTCAACCAGCCACGTTGTACCCTAGATTGTCGTCTTCGATCAAATCGGCAATCGACACTGGTTTCCCGCAAAAAGTGTCAATCTCATTGTTGTGTTCAGTGGCAGCTGTGGCGGTGCGCCAGAAGGATTCTCGCTCTTGTTCGTGCACTGGTTTTCGTGCTTCCCCCACATTGGTGGCAATGATGAAGCTACTCGATGTACTCAATTTTCTATTCTTAGTGTGAAGGCTCTAGCTCGAAAACCTATGACAAACTGCAAAATAATAGAACTACTACCGTATGACGACAATTGTATGGGAATTTTTTGAGTACACTTGTTTCATTCATCACGATTTATAGTGCTCGTCAAATAAAGGGATCCCCTGCAACTGCTCTAGAGACTAGATCCAATTCTATCAACCAGTGCCGCACCAATTATAACCACAGTAAACAAACTTCTTGTGACGTAAGTCCAAGTGCAAAAAAAATCTCCATCTTTTTTCTCCTACCACCTACCACTCATTGCCATTAGCCAAATGATTTGCCTTGATTGCAAGTCACATTAACTGCCATTCGCCTTGGCCTTTGTATCCTTTAATCTAAATAGTTTAAACTTATTTTTTGTAATTCAACTTTTAAATTTGAAATTAATAGCTGACTCAAAATATTTCTAACGGTGAATGATTCATTTAATTTCAGGCTTAACGGTGTGTGTGTCTCTATTAGTTATTGTTTCTATCTTCTTAAACGGTGCAAACACAACTCATCCTTAAATTCAACCACTTGTATCGACCTGATTTGAAGTTATCATGACTTAATTGAAAAGAAGTGATTTGATCCGTCTACTCGACTATCTCAATTCGCGCGTGCCATTGTGCCTCAGCTTAGCGTGGCAGGTTAACTTCATTTATCTCGTCTGGGGGACTCTAAATTATTTCTTCTCTTGAACCTTGCCACAACCATCACCAAGTGCTGCAAAGATGATGTCCAAGATCTTAATGAATGTAACCCTCTTCCACACTAAGATTATTGTCAACTCCTACACTGCTCTCACGTTGCCTTTCTACGCCGCTTACCAGAAGCCATGGCGACAACTCAAGTTATCCAATCTAATGCGAGCGCAAAAAATGCTCGACAAGAGTGGCGAGACCATCTGGGTTCGCAAAGGCCCTACATTCAAGAACCCCAACCTAGCTTGTTCTACCTACCTCGAAGCGTTTTCAAACATAGACCGGTCCAGACAATCCGTTGGCATACGAAATGTGCTCGAAGAGAAAGTAGATTATGATGAAAATGGTAAGTATCACATGGCAAATGATTAAGTACAATAACATGATTGACTTGGCTGTTCTTGCAGGTAACCCAGTCATTATTGATGGAAAGATATTAAAAAAGATTGTCCTGGCTGATAATTACCGCTGGATGACGGTAGCCGAGGTGCTCGAAAAGGTGGATGGTATTGCCAGGGGTTTGCATGAGCTAGGTGTGCGCAAAGGTGACCGAGTTATCATCTATGCCGAGACACAGCCCAACTGGTTCTTCTGTAGTCTCGCGGTGGGCAAACTCAATGCATGCACTGTGACACTCTACTCTAACCTCGGTGAGTCTGGTGTAATTTATGGGGTCAACCAGACAAAAGCCCAGTACGTCATCACCACAGAAGACCTCAAGGACAAGTTGCTAGGTTACTTAGAAAAAGTTCCTCATGTAAAGAACATAGTCTACATGAAGAATGCGTCTAAAAACGGCAAAGCAAATATACCCATACCCGACTCAGTCACAGTGCGATCGCTTGAAGAAATTGAGGCCGATGGAGCCAAGGCAGGGCACATAAAGTTCGAGCTACCAGATCCAAATGAGACAGCGCTCATAATGTACACCTCAGGTACAACAAGTCTTCCAAAAGCTGTGATGATCACACATCACCAACTGATGAGCAATATCAAGAGTATGATCGTCACCGCAGAGGACAACATGTTTAACCTCGATGACTTATCACTTGCCTCTTTTCTCCCACTCAGCCACATCTTTGGCTATGTTTTCAACATTTTTATGTTTATCAGTATGTGTTTTCCTGTGTTTTATTTCTTCTGGATAATAATGCTTAATTTTTATAGCTGGTGCCAAGATTGGCTTTGCCACTCCTTTCACCCTGTTGAATTCTTCACCGGCCCATGTCCCGGGACAGACAGGTGACTTGAAACTAATCAAGCCAAACCTGATGATCGTAGTGCCCTTGGTGTTGGAAAGATTCCAGAAAGAGATCTATGCTCAACTCAACAAACGATCATTTCTTGCTGCACCACTTTTCACCTACTTTATGGACTATAAGATCAGGTGGTTGTCGCGTGGATTCGACACTCCACTTCTCAACTACTTGGTCTGCCGTAAAATCAAGGAGCAGTTTGGTGGGAGATTGCAGATGATTGGAGTGGGCGGTGCTCCACTTCACACACAAATCCAGTCGTTCTCTAGAGCAGCCCTTGACGTAAAAGTGATAAATGGTGAGATATTTGTAGCATGTAATTCCAGCTCTAATCAAGTTGTATGTCACATTCATTAGCATACGGAACAACAGAGACCTGCGCTGGAGCGTACATGCAACACATCGATGATCTGACCATCGGTAACTGCGGAGTGCCGTTCGAAAATGTCAAGGCCAAGCTTGTGGATTGGCCCGAGGGCGGGTACACCACCAATGACAAGCCGAACCCGCGAGGTGAGTTGGCCATCGGCGGTGATATCGTAGCCAATGGGTACTATGAAATGCCTGAAGAAACTGAGGAGGCCTTCAAGGTGGATAGCGAAGGCACACGATGGTTTTTCACTGGTGATGTTGGTGAGATTGACCCTACCTCTGGAAGGATCAGAATTATCGATCGCAAAAAGGACTTGGCCAAACTTGCTAACGGAGAGTACATCTCGTTGGGCAAGGTAAGTTGAATTGTAGAAACATCACTGTCAAACTTTTGACCTTTGTCTTGCATTGTCAGGTGGAGTCGGGATTAAGATCTTCGCGCTATATCGAGAACATCTGTGTGTGCACAGACATGTACTCTAACGACCTGGTGGCACTCATTTCGCCCAACCGCAAGGTACTCAAGGAGCTGGCCAAAAGTCTCAACAAAGGCCACATGTCCAACAAAGAGATGTGCCAAGATGAAGAAATCACACAGATAGTGCTGGATTCCATCAACCAAACTGGCAAGCGAGCAGAGCTCAAGGAAAAAGAAATCCCTATCCGAGTGACGCTCACTGCTGAGGAGTGGACACCTGACAACAATCTTCTCACCGCGGCCTTCAAACTCAAACGCAAACACGTCAATGAGTTCTACAAGAAAGACATTCAACGCATGTTTGACTCTATCAAGCAAACCCGATAACTGTGATTTGACCGATTGATCCACTGATCCATATTGATTGACCCAATAATTGCATTACTAACATCAATTGCAATCTCACCTTCTCCATCAACAACAAAAACAATCAGCACTTTTCAACCATTTTAGCTATTTATTTATTCTCAATTTTTATTATTTAAACATTTTATTATCGTGACTACAAAATATAAATTATCTCTACATTTCCCCTCTCTTCTCTGTTAAATCAACAAACCTGATCAATCTACCACTATTTTATTTTGATTATTATATTTTCCATTTTATTTTATAACTATTTATTATAAATTATTTTAACAAATAAAACGTGCAATTGTGATTTTTCTTTTTGTTTTATTTTTAGTATAGATTTAACCCAACCTTTGCTCAACTTATTATAGTTCAATAAAATGTTCATATATCTCATTACGTCATATTAAACAACTGTAATTAATTTTATTGCAAATCATTGTTATTTAATTTATTTATATATATATGTTAAACATACCAAAAAGCTGTGAGTGCATAATTCGCAACGATGACAGCAATTAAAAAGTCAAACACAGAGATTTCGCTAGAAAGTATTGGTTTTGGCTCGACGATTCGTGTTCCCAATGTAGACCTGTCGGCACTGCCCAAGCCAGCCGAGTTTAAGATCGCCAAGCTCGAGCCCGAGGGTGGCTGTCCAATTGGCGAGTTCGCTTTCAATTGTATTGTTTTCTTGGTCTTTTGCGATCGCCACAAGCGAATCGTGTTGAGTTTCAACCAACGCACCTCTGCCGCTTGGTTTCCGTTCATCGTGGCACCACCAAACAAAACATGGAGTGAAACCACTTCGGAAGGGCTGTCCATCATCTTTGCACGGGATGACCCCGAGATGGATGCACGACCCAATATTAACATTCCATGTACGCATATTAACACTCTACATGTACATCGACTCCAGTTGCCCTTCACGCAGATGTTTATATGGCGCATCTTTCAACTTGTCACATTAGGCAGTAACACCAACACGTTCAAGTGTTGTCAAAACTCGAAACGTCTGCAGTGGTTCGAGCTCAACGATGCCATTGCAGGCAACATTCTCGGCCTATGGGGTCCTGAAGTGCCCATCTTTTGCTCATACATCGTTGACGGAAAGCAACAGGAAATACAAGAGTATAGCCTAGACAAAGCTTACAGTTACCTCTCCAAAGGAAGTAAAAAAGTCAGTGAAGAGACTAAGATGATACAAGCACTTGGACTAGGCAAGGACGAGTTTGAAAAGCTATATAGCGAGTTTCTTGAGCACTGTTTCCCGTCGCCTTACATGACTCACTCGTCGTTCATGTCTTTCCTCGAGCAGTTCGATGTAATGTACAAGGGTAATGCCGAAATGTTGACACAACTCTTCTACGCTTTCAACTCTAATAAAAGTGGTTATCTTGACTTTTGCGAGTTTCTTCTCGGCATCGTTGCGCTCGATCCCAACTGTCCCCATACAGAGAGTCGCACTAAGTTTGTATTTCGCTTTTATGACTTAGACCAAGACGAATTGCTCAACGTGGATGAATTCTCATCTTTGGTCAACGACATGAAACTTAAGGTAGCAGATTACAAGAACATTCTAGCCACAAGCGATCACACTGTAACCTTTGCTATGCTCAACGAGCTGATCGCCAGCGGTAATATCAAGTCTTGCCACCAACTGTGTCGCTTTCCTGTACCAATCGTTCCCCAAATCATCAAAAACTTCGACAAACGAAACGAAACCCAAATGAAACGGAAAAATGGCATAACACAACGCAAAAGTGACGATAAAGAGAGAATCAAACTCTGCCAAACTCACGATGCGGCTTACGAGTTCGGCTCACATTGCGTTCGATTGGATAATAATGGTCGCTGCGTAGACCATCGCAAAATAATCGAGTGTAAGCCGACATTAAAACATGTTGCTATTTAGCCAACTTCCACTCACTTCAATTCTCCAACAGACAATGACAACGAAGATATAGGCCAACGAAAAGAAGATGGCAATGCGAGCGAGATCAGTGTGTACAAGTACTCGGAAGACTACGTGTTCAGCACCGTCTCGATAGGACACACCGTTCTCGATATGATTCGAAACTTTAGCAATGATAAGGGAACAATCAAGTCACCCAAAGGTTTTCTCAGTGACAAGGATTCACGAGACGAATTTATTCGCAACCTCAATTTGCTATGTCAAAACGTTCGCGGTTTGCTGGAATGTGAAGAGAAGTTGGTGAAAGTGAACGGACCTACCATCGTGATTGGCGATATTCGTGGTAACCTCGACCAGCTGCTCCTCATGGAACGCGTCTTTTGGCACAGTATCCCAGTGGTGGCCAATAACTTTGTCTTTCTTGGTAACTACGTCAATGTGGGCAAGTGGTCGGTGGAGTGTGTCCTCTACATTCTCTCACTTAAGATTGTGGCACCTAACAAATTCTTCTTGATGCGAGGCAACAATGAGTGTCGTGTGGCGCGCAGTGACTTCTTCGATGAGTGCCTTCACAAGTATGGCGCCGAGCATGGCTTGGTGGTCTACAACCGCATCCATGAAATCTTCGACCGAATGTGTCTCGCGGTGGTGATCGACGAGTCAGTACTCTGCGTTAACAGTGGTGTGCCTGATGCACCTCTCCAAGACTTGCGTTCTCTTCCCGCTAATCTTAAAGATCCCGACAAGCAACCCATACTCAAAGAGGTATACTTCACGCTGGTTGGTCTTTTCCTAGGACCGTAGAATCCAGGCACGATACAATCGAGAAGCACTGCTTCAACATTGCGCCTTATGTCTCGTGTGTAAGCACGATGACTCATGGCACCCATTATACTTCACTCTAACAGTTAGACTACTTCTACTCTGCTAAACCGATTCGAATCTAATTTTCACTGTTGTAATTCAAATTCTTACTCAATTCAAATCTAGCTTTCTGTGTTATGATTCGAATTTTATGCATAATAACTCTTCGAATTCTCACACAATTCTATTTGATTTTTTTGCATATCCCTACAAATTATGATAACTTTTTAAGTTTGACCTCGGCGGCTTTGCCGTCGTTTTTTTTTACAAGAGACAGACGGTGCTTTAGCGCCGGCCCTCTTGTAAAAAATTTAACTTATGTGCTTTATAATATGACATAAAACCTATAATCGCAATAGATTTTGACCAACACTAAACAGAGCGAGGAGAACATTGTTGATTTACTTAAGAAGAATCAATTAACACACGTGGTGCGAGGTAACATAGCTACCTTAGAAGGATTTCAAATAAGTCCTAATGGTCGGTGCATTAACGTGTTCAGTACACCAAATCATGGTAACCGAGTTGGCGAAGAAGCTGTTGTGCTCATCGACCACCCAAAGATACGAATTATCAAAATCGATCGAAACGCCAAGATATCGAATACTAATATTCCAATCCTCGTCAAAAAAGATAAAGACAAAGAAGCAGGTGGGTGAGTAAATATTAAATAAATTAAAATACATCAAAAACATACATGTGAAGTTAAAAATTAATTTTTTAGTAAAGTTTATAAATTTAATCCAGAATTTGAACATTTGGTTTATTTTTCTGATTGGGTGCCTTTTAACAGATCACTGGGCTTCTGAATCCTACATACAAACAAAATATGGCGCTCAAAAATTTAAAATAATCACTATTGCCATCTGTTGGGATGAGTTGTCAGCTTGAGTGTCAACAAACACGTGTACTCGACTTTTAGACTCCTAGTTTAATAGTTTGTGATTAAAAATGGTTCCAATGGGAGTTGTGCACTGGAGCGTGATCGAGCTGTTCCTAAGCGACTCGATACCATGTCGTTAAAGGAAAAGGTCGATTTGTTTCGTCACCGTCAAGAATGTTTTGATTGATATTTTCTATGCGAGCTTAGATCTTCTTCACAATGGCCTTTAATAACTGTTGGCTTTTCCTCAAATCGCAAAAATACTTTTTGTTTGAACTATTCGTAGTACTCAGGTTAACAGCCACCTCAATGAACCACCTGACAGTTCAGTTGTTGGTACAAGATAAGTTGTGTCTTCATCAATATAACCAGAGTCGAGTGTTTTGTGAGAACATCCACTCGGTGCGTGATGTGCCTGTCAAAGATCAGATCCTGGCGAAAGCTGCCCTCTTTGGCAACTACCAGTAGGTTTCATAATTCTGCTAAGTTATATCAGATAATGAGAATTTCTACACAAAAAGAACCTTGATACAACTCGCACCCATGTTTGTGTGGTCACTGTTCGTGGGTTCGTTTCTGGATCGATTTGCTGATGCCACTCGACGACTCCTTGTTCTCATTGTCTGCGGCGACTTTCTCAGCTCGCTCATCTTCCAAGTCAATGTCTTTCTATACCACTCCAGTAGGTATTACCATTGGCAGTTGGATCAAAATTGATCAAACAAATCTTCCCAGGTTCATTCTATACCTTGTTTGGCTCTGGCATGTGGTGGTTCACCGGTGGTACTCTCACCTTCCAAGCAGCCGTCTATCGCTTTGTGGTGTTGCACAGTGATCAAAAGTATCGTGTGGTCAAGTTTGCAACCTTTCAAATATGCTTTCGAGTTGGTTGGTGATACATACCGAACAATAGTTCTCAAACATGACTTAACTGATTGTATTGTAGCACAATCATTGGGCACTTACCTGGGTGGACATCTGTTGCAGTTCAGAGGAAAAGGACCCCAGTTACGCACATACGACGATAATTTTGGACTAGCCATCATCATGAATCTCTTCTCGTTTGTCATCATCTTCTTTCTTGGGCAAAGCAACCAGAGTGATACCACAGAGCAAGGGACCATTGTGGCACAGCAAGATAATGACAACAACAATCAAGATGAAGAGGAAAGTTATGAATGCAGCTGGATGCATCAATGGCGCGCGCTGTTCGAGTGGCAACACGTTCGCCAGACCGTGGTTTGCATGTTCAAAAAGCGTGACAATCATGGTCGAGCACAAATCATGCTTATGTTCGCTATCATCTTCTTTCACGTCACAGTGATCTATGGCACCAATGATATATTGCTTCAATTTACCGAGAAGGTCTATCACTGGAACGCGGCTCACTACTCGAGTATCTTTGCGGTTGCCAAGATTACCACCACGCTTTTTCTCACAATAGTTTCTTACTTGTTACTCAAGTACTGGGGCGTAGAGGAAGGAACGCTCATCATGATAGCACTGGTTTCCGAGTTCCTAAGTCAACTTATGATTGGCACATTCCTTGATACGTACATTTTCTATCTATCCATTCCGGTTGGTAGGTGTAGCAAAGTAGATTTGTTTTTGATTTGAATTAATCACTTGATTTAGGATCGCTAGCTGGCCTCACCACGGTGGCCGTTCGAGCACGTCTCTCAAAGATGGTAGCTAGCGACGAGTTGGGCAAGATCTACAGCCTCTACTCGTCGTTCGAGTCAATCCTTCCCTTTCTCGGATCTTTCATCTACTCCAACATCTTTGCACTCACCATCTCGAACTATCCGGGTCTTGTCTTCCAGTGCAGTGCATTCATTGTGCTGCTAGCACTCCTGGTTACAACAGTAGAGCAAATATTTGTCTCCCGTGAAGCAAAAGCCATTCCAGTCTCTTCGTTCTCAACTATTTAGCCCATGTTGCCGTTGTATTCTGTGATTGTTATCAAGAAAAATGTTACAATTTTTAATTTTTTTATTAATATAAAGCATAATTAAACTTGCCTAAACATTTATATATTATTCTTATATAAAATACATTTTGTAATTTTTATGTACAAAATTGAATAACAATTCGTCATTATTTTTTCTTGTCTTTGAAAGTACTTCTTCGGGGCAAACGGAATCGATTGCGCTTTAAGGAACTCATCTTCTGAATAAATGCATTGATAATGTCACTTTCGTCAATCTCAAGTGAATATAGATGATTAGTAAGAACCTATGCAAAAAAATTAATATAAATCAATAGATTCGAATAAAAGAATACCTGTGCTTTCTCAGCGGGTCCAAAAGCAGGATTAACTCTCACTTGTTTGTCTGAGTTGGCAAAGTGTTTAATGTATTTATTGAGAGTCTTCGATGAAAGGCCCTCCAGAGTAATTCGGTCTGTTTGTTTCTTTGCTTTTTTTCTCATTTTCTTTGTTGCGCGCTTTTTGTTGCCAAATACGGCGGAGGGTGTCAAAATTACCTTCTTGTGAAAGTCATGGACCGAGGAAAAGTGGGAAATCTGCTGGTCACTTTTCTTTGTATGATTGCATAAAGTCGACCTTTGATTAGCATGTCGACACCGAATGCTGTGCTCGGTCATGCAACACTGATTTAACACTGATGCCGCATCTCCACTTGTACTTGAGTTGGATTGGTGGCTCATGTTGGTTTCTACTAGGACGCGGTTGTGATCTGTGTCCGGGGTGGCCAGTTGGTGTCGGATCAGTTGTGAGAGTTGGAGGGCCACTGTGGACGAGTTACTCGGAGAGTTCACCATGCCAGACTGCTCGGGTTGAGTGGCGATGGTAGCACAATAGAGGACCCACAGTAGTGCCGGATCAGATGGCACATTCCATCCAGTGCACTCCATGCCATACAACACTTCGATTCAACTACACACTTCGAGCACGCCACACAGCTGTCCTTCACCGGACGCACTTCTTTTTTCTTCTATTAGACTAAATCCCTTCAAAGACGACGTTTCTTCAAGTGAAACTTCAGTATTGGGACTGAGTCAGTGTCAGCTTCGTGCGTGGTTAAGTCAAAGCGCATGCTCTAAGTACAAGCTTTCACTAGTGTAACAGTTGGATTTGCCGGTTTTTCGCGTTTTGCTCGTATCAACAGCATAAATTATTATTAAAGTAAAAAATCAAACACCTCTAAGGTAAGTTAACCAATTTAATAACATTAAAAATGATTTAAATGAATCGCTTATTCACCACCCCAGAAGTATTTTCTGGAAATGAACTTTGATGAACCAAAGAGGTGGTTTTGATTAGAATTATGCAACACTATAGTGATCCAAGTAGATATAAACAAAACCTGTGGTGTGCATATGCATAGATATCTAATCTGATTTGGGTGAAAACACTGTGCAACGATGTTTATAGTTGCTCACTTGATTCTCATTGATCTACTGTTTGGAGGGCGTTGTATCATTGTTTTACAAGCTATCACGTGGTTATCAACACATTTCCAGGTAGGTGGCATCATTAATATCATAGGTTTTAAATGAATGCTACTGTGATTTTACTGTTCTATTTGTTTGATATTTTGAACTCAATGCTCATTTATTTTTCATTATGCATCTTAACGTTAGACACTTGATTCTTATTTTCATTCTTTTGTTTGCTTTTCGCCTTAAAGCGACCTTACAATTCAATAATAATGCTCATCTGGAATCAACTGTGACCGGATCTAAAGCAACGCCAAAGTGTGATAAAGATGAATTTCAATGTAAGAAAAGCGGCGAATGTATTGAAAAGTTCAAATATTGCGACTACATCGTTGATTGTACTGATGAATCTGACGAAGCTACTTGTGGAACTTGTGATTTCTCGAAAAGAAGTATGTTTTGTTAATGTTGTTGATGTTACGGATTGTGTTTAACGACATCGTGTTGATGCAGAATCATTCTGTGGTTGGCGTGCTTGGAGTAGCTCGAAGAGTCACACGTGGCACATCGGCAAATACCTCACCACATTACCACTGGTCAATTCGGGAAACATCACTTATACTTTGAATAGTCCTAATTTGCCTGCCTTTAGCTACCGATGTCAATTCAAACTAGTGTTGGTAATTATTTCGAAAGCGAATCCTCCTACCGCTGAATTGAGGGTTAATTACACTACTAATGGTAGAAATGTTATTTTTAAAGTATATTTTTTGTTTAAATATGATTTATCTTACAAGATGCAAATGGTGCTGAAAAATCAAGTACCTGGTCGGTGGATGACATGAAGGGAGCCAAAGATTGGGTTGAAGTGATGTTCAAGATTGACAGTTTTAGTAATGAGTTAATCTACAATGAAGAATTGAAGATTCAAATCACGGTCACATTGCAAAGCCCGGGTGATGAGGTACGATTCAAGAAGTTTTCCTTTGAGAACTGCAATCCCAGACGAACCTATGTGGATTGTGACTTTGATGCCAACAATTTTTGCTACTGGAACGATGTCAAATCTTCTTGGAAATTGGCAAAAAGTAAATTAAATATTTATTTATTTATTTATTTCTTTATAATAACTTGCATTTAGGTGGTGATATTAACTTAGTTTACGCGCCAACAAGTGATCACACCAGTGGAAAGGGCTACTATGTCTACACAGTGGCTACTCCTGGCAATCTCACTAGTGTGCCGATTGATTTTAATGGTTGTTTGTCTTTCTGGTACCACATGGATGGAACCACTGAGTCCGACTTGCAAGTTTTTGTCTACAGTCACAATGCAAGTCGAACTCTGTTTGAAGACATCTCCGCCATGAGTGGGGATTGGAAGTACAAGGAAGCAGAGATTGAAGGCTATACTGATAGCTATAAAGTGTCGATCTTGGCTTCACCATTGGATGCCAACACTGTGATTGCACTGGATGATCTTCAACTTAGAGGTTTTTCCATTTTAAATAGGCTAATACGATTTCTCTAACTTTGAATGACATCTGTAGAGGGTCGATGCATGCGCAACTTGTGCACGTTTGAAGATGGATTTTGTGGTTACATCATTTCGAGGTCGAATGGAAATTCTACTTGGTTCATAGGTTCAGGGCAAGATCTTCAAGCACAAACTACGCTCAAGATCTACGACCACACTCGTTCATCAATAACCGGACATTTTGCTTACTTTGTCCCGAAAAATAAAGGTGACATGAGCTGGTTGACTTCTCATGAAGTCTCTGCAGAAGGCTACCGTTGCCTTGAGTTTTATTATATGATTACCGACAATAACGTGGGAACGCTTGGTGTGAGTCATCGACTCGACTACAATACTTACAATCCAAAGGTGTTCTACTATGTTAAACGATCTCTGAGCACTCTTTTGATGGGCACTTCGTGGCGTAAGGTGCGAACTACTCTCCAGCCAATCGACGATGCAGAACTCGAGTTCACTGCCACTGCTGGTGCTAACACCGACTTGGGTATTATTGCTGTAGATGATATTACACTGTTGAATGGAAAGTGCAGGTAGCCATTATGAAAATCTTATTTCATAACAATTTAATAATTTGTTTTATGTTGATTAGAGAACCAGTGACGTGCAACTTTGAACTCGGTTAGTTTGATAATAATGAATTGATTGTGACTGAGTATTGAGTATTGATGCAGATAGTTGTGATTGGAGAGAGATGCAAGACCTATCAACCAGTGGTGTGGAAAGAATTGCACCATGGCGAAATCACTTACCCGAGTGCCACTCGCCATCGATGGATCACACTCTACAAACCTCTCGCGGTCACTATCTTATGTTTTGTTTTGCTAGTCCCGACCAGTCGATGGCAGCAATAGCTAGCGATGATGTCGATGCTTCTAACAATTACTGCTTCTCGTTCTGGACCTATTTCTTTAAGGGTTTGTTCAACTTTAGCTTATTTTATTATCAAATAATTTGAGATACATATTTCTAGTGAATAGTATTCGAGTGGAGGTTTATCTGAACTCAGTGAACGGCCCTCAATTGGTTTCTTCCGTCAAGGGTGTCAACTCAACTACTTGGCAGTATCACGAGGTTTCCATTGACAGCATTGTAGATGCAGAGGTCTTTTTTCTCTCGCTCTCGTTTATTGTTCCAAACTATCGACAGTACGAAGGAGTTGCTATTGATGATATCCAGTAAGATGTTTGCTGCTAAGCTTAATTTACTTTAATTTGTGAAACTTTTTTAGGTTAAATCTTTACCACTGTGGATATAGGCCATCAAATCATAATCATTCTCATCATTCTGATAACAATGATCAAGAACCGGAAATTGTTGAACTTGGTTGTGACTTTGAAATTAATTTATGTGACTATGTTAGCACAAATCATGGCTTCGAGTTGGTTCGGCAAAAGGGCAACAAAGATGCTAAATTTGATCCCAAAGTAGATCACACTTATCACTCTTACCTCAACTACTTTCTTATCTTACACCCTGCCTCGAGCTCTTCAACCGATCGCTACGCTGCTTTGCAATCGAAGATGACTATCAGTCCCGATTACCTTACTAATACCACCATCGATAAAGTGTGTTTTGACTTTTGGTACTACATGGATGGTAATTCCATTAACTCACTCAAAATTGAAATGCTTTCTCCATGTGGCAACAAAACTGATGTGTTTCAACTTCAAGGTAAATTTTTTATGCTTTTAAGGCAATATTTAACTTACTTTGATAGGAACTTTTGGTCCAAATTGGAAGCGAAAATATATTCCAATGCAATTTAGAAACGAATTTTACCTTTTTTTGACTGGAAAAACAGAGAGTAGTGCTGGAGTTCTGGCATTAGACGATTTTTCTGTTCATATTGGATCTTGTCCCATTCTCAACACTTGTGATTTTTCATTTGATTTTTGTGGCTGGGATAATAATGTTTCGTTGCCTCTACGTTGGAATCTCGAAAGTGGAAACATGTTGTCCGGACGTTCGGGTGCGATCGCTACTGATCACACTTCGGGCACTGGCTTTGGAAAGTATGTCTATCTCAATGCCTCCGATCAGTCGACCATTGGTCAAGCTGCCGAACTGGTTTCCCCAATCCACTCTCCTAGCATGCGGTGTCTCCAGTTTTGGTATTATTTCTACGGTTCCAATATTGGATTCCTCAACGTTTATGTTGTATACAATGGACAAGTCCCCCTCAAGTATTTACTACATAATGAGATTGATAGTGGTATTTCTGGGTGGAGGTTTATTCAAGTTGAAATCTCAAAGCACTACTACGACATGGATTTTCAATTTGTAATTCAACTCAAACGCAGTATTGATCTTGACCCCAGTTACCGAGTTGCGATTGATGATATCGAAATTCGCGATGCCTGTCAACCAGTTGGATCATGTGACTTTGAGGAAAACTTTTGTGCTTTTTCTAACTTTGGTAGCCCAAATTCCGCATATACTCCTTGGGCTCGTGGCACGGGGCGAAGTGATTTACTTCCTGAAGCAGACCATACTACTGGCCGTGATGGTATTTTTGCCTACTTGACTAAAGGTTATTTTCTGTCACTTTGTTTAGAGAACTTTAATATGTAACTTGGAGATTCTAGGTAAAGAGGGCGCTTTGATTTCTCCTCTTTTCAACTTGGATGGCCCGATGTGTCTGACATTCTACTACTACTTCAACACGATTGCGAGCAAGGTGGCTACTTTAAATGTGCAACTGGGTCAATTCAATGACAACAATCAACACGAGATATTCCACACCGTAATCTCATTTAATTCATCTCAAAAGAACCTTCCTCTTGGTCAATGGTTGTCACACACTGAAACGGTAAACTTAACTGGAAAAAACTTTCAACTCAAATTTTTGGGCGAACTCGATGGCAGTTATGACCAGTTGCTAGCAATGGACGACATCAGCTTGGAAAACGGTGCTTGTCCCCAGTCCAAGTCAAATCGCTTTGCCTGCGACCCTTTGCCCAATCAGCATACTATTTATATCGATCAGTCACAGGTGATCATTCTCAATTCGATTTGGGCGATATTTTTACCACTATCGATTTAGGTTTGCGACTTTTACTCCGATTGCCCAAATGGCTACGACGAGAACTTGTGCGGTTTCCAGTGCAAGTTTACTAAATTAGCCTCATGCCAGTGGAAGGTGAAGAATGTGACTTCTTCTTTTGCGCTAGTTGATCTCTCTATCAAATCTACACTCTTCCATACGATAATGCCCACTCGAGATCACCTCTCAAGCAAGGATTACACTGGCTCGTACTTGCGTCTCTACGACACACGGGGATTGTTTCTCGACAGTCCCGAGGCTAACTTGGAAGGACCCTACATTCACAACTCAAGTGCTCATTGTACTATGGTGTTTTGGTACTACATGCATGATCCACAAGATAAAAATGCATTGCTACGTGTCAATCTGATTGAACCAAACAATCCGCTGTGAGTTGTTGAATTGAGTTTTGATTTTAGCTTTAAATTAAATGATTTTTAGAGGAATCGAATTATTTCGAGCTGAAGGTGATCTAGGAAACACATGGCATCGTGCTGAGGTTGTCATTGGTCGAGTGCCCGGAAAGTTTAAGATTCAGTTCAACGCTCGTCTTCAAATTAAAGAAGGCGGAGGTGCCATAGCTCTAGACGATATTAACTTTGACTTATTCAAGTGTGCCGTTCCTGTCAAGTCTTTTCCAAGTGATTTTGATTGTAAAATGAAGAACAATACTTACCATTGCCATAATGCTAAGTTTTGTTACGATGAAGACAAGGTTTGACAAGTACAGTTTTTGAATTAAAAATAATAAATTTAACTTTTTTTGTTTTAGTTATGTGACTATGTCGACGATTGTTCGGACCTGTCAGATGAGTTGAACAACAAATGTTTTCTCCAGCCCTACCGGTGTGACTTTGAAAATGGTTTATGTAGTTGGTATCTAAATGGTAAGAATGGGTTCAAATGGACCTCATTGGACAAGTTAGAAGGCTTCCCGTACGCATTGAAGCGAGATCACACTGTCAATAAAGAATTTGGTCACGTGGTTTATCTTTGGAATCGCCAAAATCTTACTGGTACTCTCGAGAGTTCGGAGATGTACTCCAATGGGCTGAACTGTCAATTGAGATTGTATTATGTCTACAAAAGCAAATTTCAGCTGGACTCGATGGTTGACTTTCGAAATAATCTTGGTAGGTTGCTTTATCATCAGAACACTGATTTATTTTATATATTTATTTGTTATTGATTTTCAGGCAAGTTGAATATTTATCTAAAGTTTGGCGAAAAAAGCTCTCGTTATCTCTTTAAAAGTGTCACTCACATAGAAAGTCTTTACTTTGAACGACTAGAAGTGAACATGACAAAAGTGAAGGAGCCATTTCGAATAATGGTGGAGGTGGTGCCTGGATTAGACCCTTTTGGCATGTGGGCCATTGACGACATCTCCTTCAGTAGTGGCTGCTTGAGCAAGAACGGTGCTCACTTTCCCGACGAGTCTACCTACACACCATTTCCAGTGATCTCCACAACATTGTGGAACAGTTGCTCGAAACAAGAATTTGCATGCAGTGCGTTCAATTGCATTCCCTGGTGGGAAGTGTGCGACTTTGTCAAACAATGCAACGACACCATCAACGATGAGGCCAACTGCAGCTATCATTCGTTTGCCTTGGGTTGGAGTGATGTTAGCCAAGGTTATCTCAGCTGGCGATTTGATTCAAAAAGTGCCGAGTTTTACGTGAAACTGCACGACGAAGGTATTTCCGATCGCGCCGTTCTGCGTTCCTTTCACTTTGGCAAAACTGGTGCTGCGTGTGTTGTTGAATTTAGTTATTTGATTAGTGAGCCCTTTATTGAAAGGTTAGTTGTTTCAACATTTGAACTGCATTTTTTGTAATACTATCGCAATATAATTGTCACAGTCTCCAGCTCAATTTGGTATGGAGTAATCAAACCGACCCTGTGAGGCTCTTTGTTACCCGAGTCGATTCGGAGAAGCCCAGTGTTTGGCATGGTGCCAAAGGCTATATTGGTGAGCAACCACCCGGATGGTATCTCGAGTTTATTGCTAGCCGGGAGTATTATAACATCAAGAACGATTCGATTTTGTTACGAGACCTCAAGTTTTTCAACTGTGCCATCAAACAAAGAGACGATGAGTCTTGCAAGAAAGGACAATTTACTTGCCAGAGTGGAGCATGCATTCCTGATAGTCAAGTATAGAGCAAACTATACATCTGATTTGCATTTTAAATATTGAGTTATCTTTGTAAAGGTTTGCGACTTCAGTGACGACTGTGGTGATGGAAGCGACGAAAAGAATTGTCATCTCGATACAGGTTATCGGTGCAGCTTTGAGAATGACCAAAATTCGCTTTGCAACATGACTAATATTGAGGAATGGAAGCGAACTCGGGCCAGTGATAATTCTGACACTGGTTATGGCATGCCACAAGATCACACTACTTCCACTGAAGAAGGACATTACATTCGAGTTTATTCTGCCGCCTTAGGACATTTGAAAAATTCACACTTTCAAACGCCTGTTTTCAAAAAATCTAGTCACAACTGCTATATTCGTTTCTGGTATTCTAGTTATGGAAACATCAATGCTAGTGTGTATCTTAGGTATTTAAGTTTTTCTGGAAGGCAAGAAATTGTTTACCTATCAAAAAGACCTGCTGAGGTTTGGCTTAGATTTTCTAAGTTACTGAATTTTACTTTTCAAGATGATTTTTTCATTAAAGTGGAAGCTTACGCTGAAGACTATGTAATGAGTTTATTTTTTAGTTTTTAAATTTTATTGATAACATGTATTTAAATTTAACAGGCATGGTTTAGTTTTGATGACTTTTCTTTCACGAAGGGTTGCCAGCTTATAACGGAAAAGCCTCCTCCAAGCAATTGTTCGTCGAATCAATTTCAGTGTTTAGACCAAACTTGCATTAGCCGTGATGAAGTGTGTGATTTCTACTCCAACTGTGCTCATGGTGAGGATGAAGCCGATTGTGTGAGTCAGTGTAACTTTGAAAAATCGCTTTGTGGGTGGAATGTGCCCCCTGACAGTCAGAGCCCCAAGAAGATTAAGTGGTCACGAGAGTCGCCAGAGTCGTCTAAGAATAAGGCAAAGTATTATCCACCTACCGATTCGACTGAGAAGAGCACTTCCGGTCACTTCTTGTTGATCTACCGAGCAGACAAAAACAGTGAGAGTGTAGACAAGAATGATCTTTCCATTTATTCATCCAAATACAGTAGTGCAACCCCAGTGTGCACCTTCAACTTTGATTACTTTGTTGCTACAGGTAGCATTATTTTAAGGCATTTTCATTTTATTGTTTATGATGAATCAAAACTAATTTTTCTAGGTAACAATGGCTCATCTTCTATATACGCTTTTTCCTTGGTGGAAACTAAGCTCACTGGAACGCAAGAGATCGAATTGTTTGTGATTGACACGAGTGGTGATGCCATCTGGAACAAGTGGCAAAGTATTACACTAGGAATCGGGCGACGCACAACCACTTTTGAAATTGTATTGCGACGCAAAGGCAACACTCACATGGACGATTCGCTTGCCATTGATAATATTGTCTTTGATGCTTGCAACTATCCTACTCCGCACGACACCGAGCATTATCAGTGCGATCAACGACAGTACACTTGCAAAATACATCACAATTGTATTGACAAATGTTGGTCATTATGTCACAAGGCTTTCTTCTCCAATATTAACTTTGTTTTTCTAAAGCTCTACTTTGCGATCTGAAAGGTGATTGTCCCAAAGGTGATGATGAGGAGAATTGTGAAGGACATCAATTGCGCCGGATCACATTTGAGGAGCCAATCAACGCAACTGGCTTTCATATTGGTATTCCAGACAAAGAGGGTGATCTCAAGTGGCAAATTGTGTCCGGTCCTGATCCTCAACGATTTGCTTATAACAATGGTCCTCCCTTCGATCACACCTACTTCAATAGCAGTGGTCACTATCTACTCTCACTCAATCCTTACGTCTATGGTCTCGAGTCGTGGTTTCTTTCCCCGATGCTTAAAGCCACCACTCCTGGTCGACGATGTGTGTTGACATTTTACTACTATCTTTGGGGCGCCAATGTCAATGAGTTAGATGTTTACGTGCTCAACGTGACCCAAACCAACTTGAATCTAGTGCAAGCAATTCAATTCTCACAAAAAGACATGTGGTTGTCTACTACAATTGAGCTGCAGAGTCCTAAGAGTGATTTTGAGGTTATCATTTCAGCAATCACTGGAGGTGACAACGGAGATGGCATTGCCGTGGACGATATTATTCTTTCAGAAGGTTGTGTATTAGACCCTGGCACAACTCTACCTACTTATTCTAGCACCCAGTCTGCTTCAACTCAGCACATCACCCATTCAACTCAGTCTACTACTACCCAACCAAATAATAAAACTTGTGACAAAGGTTGTAGAATATTGCATCTTTATGAAGTTTTTAATGAATATGTGTATTAATTTCAGATTATTATTACTGCACTCCGAACCATGTCTGTTTACCTCCAATCACCAAGTGCAACTTTGTTACCGATTGTGCTGATCATAGTGACGAACTAGCTACAGAATGCACTCAAGCAGAATGTTCAATTGATTCTGCAAACTTTGTTTCGCTCTGTGGTCTCGATTTGATTAACACACCATCTAGAAAACGACATCATTCAGGACATCTTAAATATTCTTGGACGTATCACAACTCGAGTCAAGGCAAATTGGTGATTGATGGCTTCACATTGCATACGACATACAAAAGTTTTATTTACATTGACAGTCAAATGGGTAGTGTGGAAGACTACACTGAGATTGTGAGCAAGATGATTAGTGAAACCAGTGGAGAGTGTCTTTTGAAGCTTCTCTACACTTGCGATCTTGACAACTGTCCTCTTGAAGTGACTATCATTTCACATTACAGTGCCTCTACGGATCGAGAGTATTCTTATCATTATATATGTTTTGAACTTTAAATTACTTACTTTGTGAATATTTTCTTAGATTAATTTGGCAACCCTTGGACGAACAGTTTGTTGGTATCGAGCGAGGCTATGCGGCATATTCTAGCGAGATTTACATTGGCCGACGCAATCACTTTCAAGTGTCGATTGCTTCTCGTCGCAACAAACACTTTAAAGGTTATGTCCTTCTAAACAGAATCGAATTTGCCGCTTGTGCACCGGCGCACTACCCTCTTGAGCCGGTTTCGCAAATGACGTGTCCGGCAGAAGAGTTCAAGTGCAATATTAGCTATGGCAATTGTATTGCACAAAGTTCGGTGTGCGACTACCAAAAAGACTGCCGCAATGGTGAAGATGAGAACAACTGTTGGCAAAAGTATGTTGGCATGTGCGACTTTGAGAATGTGGTTCTCTGTGACTTTTGGACTTATGAGGAAAACGATTGGCAACTCTCGTTTGTAGAAGAGACCGGCCAGGATGGTATTTCATACTTGCCTCGCATTGACCATACTGCCCATTCGAACAAAAACTACTATCTTAGTTTCTATCTTAATTCTATTCCTAACTTTGCTGATAAGAAGTATCTAAACTTTAGCACTCGCTATGTTTCTGACACCATCTTTGGCAACGTAACCACTGATTGCAGGTACTGTTCAATTGACTTGATTTCAACTTACATTTTTTTCTGTCTTCTAGATTACGTCTTTGGTATGACATTCTGGGAACTTTTTGTTATCTGAACATTTATAAGCGTTTCAAAGGCAAAGAAATTTTAGTTAAAAGAGTGCCTGCTAAGATAGATGACTATTGGGAAAAGTTGGATGTTGGTTTAGGCGAAAACAACAATGGTCAAAACTTTGAGGTAGTGATCGAGGCAATGGTGCAGCGATACAAGTTGTGCAGTGTCAACATCGATGATATTTCACTCACTCCTCAATGCACTGCTAAGAGTTATTCTGACATTCCAGGTTAGGTTTGCTTTATTTTTGTTTTTGGTTACAAAAATAATAACTGCACTTGTGATAGTTCCTCCCAATCCTGACCCACTAAACATATGCAAGCCGCGCTATATGTGTCGAAATCATAACTGTTATGATCAAGAAGAACTGTGCAACTTCAAAGATGACTGTGGTGACGGTACTGACGAGGTTATCTGCCCTGCTAAGTGTGACTTTGAAACTACTACCTGCGGGTGGTACGTTCCTAAAGGATTCCACTCAAACGTAACTCGCTATCGTGGATCTAGTCCGATGAGAAAGACTGGTGGCTCTGGACCTAGCACCGGGCATGGCTCTAGTGCCACCTATCTTCTAGCTACTAACTTGACTAAGCCAAAAGAAAAACTGGTTTTACACTCGCCATACTTTTCTCATTCTGGCAAGAATTGTCGATTTTCTTTTGCTTATTATCTTACTGATGCCACAGGAGAGGTCTCGATGAGCCTTTATTTGAAAACCAATGCAAACCCACCTACAGTTCGAAAAGTAATTCTTTGCTTAGAAAATGTGCTTTGTTAAAATTATGATTTGTTTTTAGCTTTGGACTTATAACGAAAAGACATCGAATGCAAGCAAGTGGAACACCAATATCATTTACTTGGGAAAGCAGAGTGGCTTTAGTTTGATGTTTGAGATGATTCGCGGCTCGTCGCCCAGCAAGTATGATTTGGCGTTTGACGATTTCCTCTTTGAGAACTGTCCAGATGGAAATAATACCGATGAGCTAGTGTGCTACAGTAACGAGTACAGTTGTGATGACCACCGTGACTGCATCCCCTACTGGCAGTTGTGCGACGGGCACGTGGACTGCACAGATCACAGTGACGAAAGTAAGCACTGCACTCAGAGTAATGGCACTTGCTGGTTTGTTGATGTCAACTGGATGACTCACTGCAAGTGGATCAACCTTCCACGCGATTTTAACTGGACCTACGGGGTTTATGACAAACGAGATCCCAACACAGGACCACAGTCACTCTTTGATAATTACGGATATGTGGTGATGCACAGTGCGGGCAGAATGGCAGGCGAAAAGGCAGCCATCGCTACACAGGTCTTTCCCGCCAGTCAGTCCATCTGCTCAGTTACTTTCCATTACTACATGTACGGCTCAGACTCGTTGGGTTCACTCGAGGTCAGTGCTTGCTAAGTTGCGAGCTCAATTGATAACGAGCTTTACTATGTTATCTCATAGGTCTACACACTTGGCACCAACAACACTCGAAACAGCTATTTTCACCAGTATGGCAACAGAGGTCAAAAGTGGATCACGGTGGAGAATCTAATGGTAGGCAATCGTGAGCCGTTCCGTGTGGTTTTTGAAGGGGTAGTCGGAGCAGATTGCTACACCGATATCGCACTAGCATATGTGAGCCTCTCACGTGACTGTGCTTCCGGTAAATGGTCGAATAAGTCAGACACCGATTGGAACTCGCTTATCAATTGTCACGGTTTTGTGTGTGTCACTACCAATGGTTGTATTCCTTCTGATTGGGTTAGTTTCTTAACATCTATCACCAAGAAGTATACTCATGCTCATGTATAATTATAATGATTACTTTAGGTTTGCGATGGAGAAAAAGACTGTCGCGATGGCAGCGACGAGAATGACTGTAAAACCATCAAACCTAAGGCAAAGGGAACCTCTAAGAAAAGTGAGTAATGATTTATGTCCTTTTCAATCGTAGTTCTATTTTTTCCTTTCTTTCTCACTTCAGCTGTCATTCTCATAACTGCCATCACGGTGGCAGTAGTGACTGGTCTAAGTTTTCTTGGTCTTGTTGGATTTCGGATTTATACCTCTCTGCACGGTAGAACTGCTCCCCTTCTTGACAACACCTTTGCTACCACCTCACACCGAGATCTAGATTACAACAATTACGGAAACCGATCGTCGATTAGCTTTGAACTTACTACGAGGAAGGTTCACTGAATTTCTATGTTAACTCAAATCTTTATGCACACTCATTTTGTCAAATTATCATTTTAAATTAATTCTAACAATTAAATTGGTTAAGAAAATAAGTTAATTGGTTTTCTTATATCTTGATACTCGAGGATTTTTTAAATTGCACTATTTCTTTCAAGTTGTATTAGGTCTCGCCACTAAATCGTACGGAAGCCGACAATTATAGTGCATAGATGGCGATAGTGTAAATAGCATGATCAGAGCTGTTAACGGGGG